>OX454419.1:53724023-53865222 GCA_949715475.1 Microchrysa polita
ATTTAATGCACTAATGAAAATGGTTCAATTGCGGTACATGTCTTTTTCTTTTTTCCAACATTGAGGATGTCGCACTGGGATTAGGTAGACTATGGATAAGCCCTTAAGGAAAAAATTTGTCTAGGTTTTTATAACACAATCACAAAAAACACACATACTATCAACTACACCATAGGCGCCGTAAGTTTTTCATACGATGGGGGCATACATTTGGCGCAAAAATTTGAATTCCCAAATAGATTTTTATGAACTGCATGCAAACAATTTCGGTACTCAGGGCTCTAGTACACAATCATATTTGGTAATATTTATATTATAATATGCTTAAGCCTACTTGATTTCGCTTATTGCACGTCTAAAAATTTATACTGAATGAATCGAGTAGGCTTAGGCATATGACATACATATTATAATATAAATATGACTGTGTAATGGAGCCCTAAGCAAAAAAGATAAAGACTAAATACATAAATCGAAATTCTTGTTTTCCGCAAATTACGTTTAAGTTTTCTTATGATTTTCATATCGGTGTAATGGTAATGAGTAACGAATCAATAAGGCTTCAGGTGTGTTTTATTGGGTCGAGTACAACTTTTGTCAAATTTGTATGGAAGTTTTTCACCATTATACTAATTTCCTCCAGGGGAATAATACTTACGAATGTCACATTTTGATTGGGTAGAAAATAAATTATATTTCGTTAATCGCCTCCCTCTTCCTTTTATAACCGGGCTTGGGACCGGCTTTGGCGGAATTAAGGCGATTAAGACTGCATTCATTCCACGCCCACTCCATGCTTAGGCGTTTATGCAGCGGAATCAACTTGTCCCTCAGATGGTTCACAACAACCAGCGGCTCGTCTGGACTATTAGCTGCCTTTCGCATTAAATGATTGATGATCTCGTCGTTCAAATAGGCCACAGCATCGCGTTTAGATTGCTTGTACCGAACAATCAGTTTGTATGCAAAATTTACTCCTCCGGCGACTATAACCGCTAGCCCGATGAGTCCAACATAAAGAAGAACTTCTGTAGCTTATTGTACACGGAACACGTGAACGGAAGGCGGGGATTCAAAATTGCAAAACTGTAGGCTTGAGCATCGCGGACCGCCAATACTTGATCAAAAGACAATGCAGTGCCGTCTTCATCGACTGCACTTATTTTCCACTGCGGATTTTGGTGAATCAAATATTCGACATTGTGCAGATCGCGAACCATTCGACGAACGTTCAGATGCAGATGAGTGGCCTGAACCAATCGAACAATTTCCTTGGTACCCAAACTAAACTGTGCTGTAATATCTTTACATTTGTGGTCCTCAATAACTCCAGAGCTCCTTTCAAACCCTCCTCATCGATGCACGTCATCTGTGTGAATCGTCGCATATCTGATAGAAAGTATTTCGATCGTTGATGGTGTTGGCCAAATCGAGACTGATCGTTACATACATGAAGGTCGCCACGCCGAGGAAAACGATCAATGCACCAAGCAGCACGCAAGGAGTCAACGTTTGCTTCACACCATACTGTTCGTCCAGTCGATTGATGAGATTTGAAAATGCCGCACGTGGTGATATGTTTGAATGGGGCTCGGGTGCTTGATAGACACTATCAGCCTCTCGTGGTGGCGGAGCATAACTGCTTCCCTAGTACACTGTCCCGCAGATTCACGGCTCGCGTCCTGCATGTGACGATCCTAAACCTGCTGGAACTGCATTTGGCTCGCCGATAGACTCATTAGACATCTGAAAACAATCGATAAATCATTATGCATACCAATTTATATTTTAACAATTCAACTACTGTCGGTTAAATTTATTTGTTTACTTACCGTAATACCAGACGGATTCAGTTCCGGAAATGCATTTTCTTTGAGCACAGTTCGTTTCTCAAGTCAAAATATGCCGTCATTACGCAAATGTTTCGTGCAAACCACAGCTCTTTTAGGAATCTACACACCTCTTAACTGTAGTTTGTCTATCCATACAGCGCGTTCGCCTCATCAATTAGAAATCTGCAAGAAACGGTTTACATTATGAAAGAATTAGCATATTATTTTACCAAAGCAGTTTAATTATCAAATTGACTCGAAACTTTGCACGAAAATTGCAAAAAAAAATTTGCAAAACTCTAACAATGTGATGAGCCCCCGAAACAGAAAGAAATTGATACGTTCATGAACACATCGACGAGACGAATTTCCATCGTAACCTTTCGTGCCCGCTTCGTACAAAACATGCACGAACAAGGTACGAACCTGGGACGAACTCAAACGAACGGAAACTCGTCTATTGTATTGGCTGTCAACCACACAATCGCGCACTTGTTTTCAAGAAAACATGTATGAACAATGCGATAAACTATAATTTCGACACAAAAATTCACATATGACCACTAAAATGTAGGCTCTCACGCGATTACCTGTGAAAAGATACACTCATAGTGTTTCACTGTTGGTCGCTGGAAAACCCGACAACAATGCACTTCATGTTCTGAAATAAACTTTTTTTTAAATTAGAACGAATTCGCAGCCTTACGGCCTACACTGTTTAAGTCAATTTCTTACAATTCACTTGGAAAAACTCGATTTTGTCCACTCACACTCACTGCGTTCACTTGGCGCGAATTGGGTGACAACCACACTGTTGACAGTCTGTTCATCGGCCGACCATCTTGTGGGTTGCCCGAGGGGTGTACGAGAGGTGGCGTTGAGGAAGAGGAGAAAAAATTTCTAGACACACACGTACGCTCATCTACACGATGATTTCCAATCCAGTTAAATATCATAGATGTCGCAGATGTGTTAGTGACATTCAATTTCCAATATCTTAACTGTTTTTTTGGCAAGTTAAATTCGTTAGACGCCTTTTAAGGTGGCCAACGTAGCATTGAAAAAGTCTTTAGTGAATAGTATAGACTTTTTCAATGCTACGTTGGCACGAATAGTATACGTTCCTACTGCGACCGGGTCTACGTACCGGAACGACCCATGCCCATGCATGGCCAAGAGTCGCAAAAACCCCCTTCGACGCAAGAAGGGGTCGGATACTTCGTATCAGCATCACCGTTTTTTCGTTAGGGGAGCAGTTCTGGCCGGTCCAGCTGCTACTCATACTACTAATACGTGCCGGCATCGAGACAAATCCAGGTCCATGGATGTGCTCGGTATGCGCCAATAGAATTTGGTCCAATCGTCAGTTGAGTGCACATGCTGTGGAGAATGGGTTCACCTCAAGAACTGCTCGGGACTCACCAATACCAATCAATGGTCATTATCATACACAGCGATCCGGTGTAGAAACAGAAGGCAAAGCTCATCCAGTCACCAGCTGCCCAACCAAGGTTCCCAACAAATATTACCGTCCCTCGATGCAAATTACACCAGCACGAATATAGTCCAACTAAACTGCAATGGACTCCAGCATAAAATCGCTGAACTAATAGCCCTCATGGACAGACAACACATCCAGATTGCGGCAGTACAGGAAACCAAACTCAACTCTAGTCACTGGTAGTTGAAATAGATTACACGCGTCAGCAGCAGCATCGGCAGAATTTCATAGCTGACAAATATGCTGAATGCCAAGTCTTCTGCTCAACATTTTTATCAGCAATGTAAAATGCATTGGGCTTGACGTTTCGCGATGCCGATGCTTCTGCTGACGCGTCTAATCTATTTCAAGCATCACTCAGGTCATATGGGAACTACAACGTCATCAGACAAAACTGTGAAAGAAACGCATCCACAACAATTTGCCATACAGCGTCGCGTTGACACCACTTCCGCCGATAACACCATGGAGCAACAAGCGATAATCGTTAAATGAGGAAATATTGACTTCGAAATCTACAACATCTATATTCCACCTGTCTCCAGCTGTCCCACCGGTTACAAAGTCAATATCAGCCCCCTATTAAACGGCCAATATCGCCTCCTACTTGGTGATTTCAACGCCCACCACAATTTATGGCATTCCAACCTCCAAAACGACACCAGAGGTAACATCATCGCCGACCAACTGGATGATTCGGATTGCTGTACTTTAAATGACGACAAACCAACCCGTATCACTGGATCCTGCACAAGTTCACCTGACATTTCCATCGCCAGCCCTGGACTTATAAATGACATCTCATGGGAACCAATCCTTACAATATTATCAGATCACCTGCCAACTATACTCACTCTCGATATGCCATCGAAACTCATCCATTCCGACAAGAAGACGTACACCAACTTCAACAAAGCTGACTGGGACAGCTTTAAAAGGTTCACCAACGAGGCTTTTGCTAGTCTCACCGCCCCGAGTGATGTACGTATGGCTGAAAAACAACTTAGACGGATTATTCTCACTGAAGCTAAGAGATATATTCCAGCAGGCCGCATTTCCAGCCTAAAGCCCAACTTCCCAACATATGCGGCTAAACTGGCAAAAATAAGGGATCAACTTAGAAATTCAGACCCAAGTGACCCACGGATTAACGACCTTAATGACATAATAGTCAAACAGGTTAACGACCACAGGAGAGGCATATGGCACTCACATCTAAGAAAACTTAATTCCAACACTGGTGTGAGCAAACTCTGGGACACCGTTAGAAACCTATCAAACCCCACTGAAACTCAAGGGAGGGTTTCTATCAAGTTTGGCAACTCTACCGTGAGCGACGACAAGAAATGCGCAAACCTGTTCAACAATAAAATCGTCGAACACCCAACTAAGAATAAACTCAAGCGCAAAATCACACGAAACATCCGAAACACTAAGGTAGATGAACACTCCACATCATTACCACAGAAGTTGCCATATGGCCATAAAGAATGCCAAAAATTCAAAAGCACTTGGTCCAGACGGTATAGCAATGATCATGCTCAAACACCTCGACACACCGGCCTTAGAGTATATCACTGCCACGATGAACCTTTCGTTACGAACATTAATCATACCAGAAATTTGGAAGAGAAGCCGTATCATACCGTTACCCAAACCTGGTAAACAACACTCCTTAGGAGAATCCTACCGACCAATCACGCTTCTATCCCCTGTGGCAAAAATATTGGAATCGCTGATTCACAAGACTGTTGCGAAGCATATTCAACTAGCTAACCACCAACACGGCTTCAGAAAAATGCACAGCACCACCACTGCACTAGACCGAATCATGTCAAGGTCTTCAATGGGATCAACCAGCCCCAACCATTTAAGCGTACTATTGTTGTGGCTTATTAGATCTGTCGGCGATCCACACCGCCGCATATAGTCAAATTGATCGCAAACTACCGAGCAGCACTATGGGAGAACCTCATCGAAGTTGCGATCTTCTTAGGTCTTAACCTTGAGGAGTGGATGCCTACGATTTATGAATGATGATACAAGTTCCCCCCCCCCCCCCCCTCTCTTGCGCCGCTACAACAACAACAGTGAATAGTATACATTAGGAATGGCCTTGGCATTGGCGTTGGACTTGAGGTAGTTGTGGTGTTAGCCAAGTGTACCAGCTAGAGTTGCAACCTATTGGGAATCCCTTTCTTACTTTCAGTAGGATAAACCACCATTTCCGCCGAGGTGTACATAGACCCTCGGTTGTTGACTCGTTCTCATATTAAGCCGAGAATGTCTAACAGCGTTTCGTTGGTAAATCGGAAGGCGCTGTAAGCGAGCGTGTAAAGCATCAGAGTTGGTGCATCCGCATAGCCTGATGCAAGCAAAAATGGGATGCCAGTCGAATTGCTGACTACTAAATAAAATAAGCCTTCAGGGAGTGAAAAGCAGCGCCGCCATCTGTCGGATTAGACCAGCGAGGAGCTCAAGCCAAATTCGTAAAACCCTTTAAGAAGGATTACACATGCAATTGGGCAGTCAATAGCGAAACGAGCACATCGGGGATGAGTGTGCTAAGGGGACCATTATCAGTACCTCTCATACGAGTTGGTTGTGGTGTTAACTAAATCGTCCAGCTATGTGGCAGGTTCGTAAGGGAGGCATCTCTGGGGAGAATACCGTTACGAATTTAATTTAGATAAAACTGCCATTCCATGCAACAGACGTAGACTGACTGCTGGTTTAGGTCCTACACTCTCAAAATTGGCGGTAGAATTCAGTTGTCTTGAAAGTCAGGCGTGGGTATTTCTTGATTCCTGCTTTCCACTTGGCAAAGTGCTGAAAGGGAAACCTTTACGGCTTATCGGCCAGTTGTTTGACAGTGAGTACGGCTTTTGCACCGGCAGATGCATTGATGGTGCGTGGTGATTTATCACATCGCTTTTTTTCCACATGCCTCTATTCTAGGTTCCTTAATTGAGACCTGGTGAAAGATGTCCTACTTAAACCACTGTATAAGTGTCGCACTTATGACGACGATCTACTTATCCTCATGGAAGGTGAGTCGCGTGCTGAACTAAAGCCTCTGGGATCCTCATTCATGGATATTCAATGGAATGGGGGTTTGATAATTGAAGTCTTGTCCCCTAAAATTAAGACGATGTCGCTCAAAAGCAATTTCAATCGCAGTCAACCTCTATCCATGGTAAGGACGCGGTGAATGTTAGGCTCGAGTACAAGACAACTAGATGACTGCCTAGTTGAAACTGTCGTCTAAATGGAAAGCCACGTTCAAGAATGTACATTGCGAACATTCGTGATATGAGAGGAAATGCTAATGATTAGTTTTCGTCCGCCCGTTTTCCCCCATCAAAAGTCATGGAGCTTTACACGAAATATATGACTGATGAATGACCATCTATGTGCGGGGAATCTCGTGATTATTAGATTCATGTACTTCGCCAAATATCTTGGCAAAATAATCATTTAGTCGTCCTCGTAAATACTTGGTCTGGTTGTATAACGGTATAGGTCTGGTTTGTCGGGCATTGTTGATGGATCCAATTTGAAACGGTTTAAGTATTGCCGCGGTATCCACCACGACCCGTTAGGAATTGGGTTAAAAAGTGGTTCGCCGTTTTGGCGTTTAACCCATTTTGCAATATCAGGAATGAGAGAGAGTCTACCGGTTACAGCTTCGTCCCACCGCAGTTGAATTTCAATTACCGCCGGCGTCGTATTACGCCGACCGCCATACAATATGATTGTCTCCTCAACCAGAATTCCAATTGGAATTGGAATTATCCCATTCTAGCAACAACGTAAGTGGATGATTCGTGCGACGTTGCGGTTAGTTCGCAGATCACAATCTTATTGGCCACAAACGGTAAACCGATCTAAATTTCTGAGCGTCCCCAGAGGAATCTAGTGAAATAGCCCATAATCGGTGAGGGATACATTAGTATGGATGAAACAATCTCCTGTCTGATCTCGCCTATGTCGCCTATGTTCGACATAATCCTTTGCTAAGGCCATAGTTGCGACCGCCACTTTTTTACATACATAAAAACTTCAAATGCCTTTTTTTTAGAGATTATGGTATTGCTATATATTGCCTATAGCATAGCTGCATAGATGTCCAATTTGCGGAATTAAAAGCGTTCTTCACATCGGAGCGTGACCACAGAACAGCATGTGCCATTTCAATTGCATTCAGCCCAGGGGCGGCGCATAAGGGCCCGCAGGGTCCGCGTGGCGGGGGGGCCCACGAGATTTAGGGGCCCAAAAGGCACGTGAAAGATTCCACGAACCATAATAAACAGGACAAAAAACAATATTCCGACGAAGATATTTTTTGTAGACAGTAAGAGATATACACTTTTCGAAGTGAAAACAAATGCTAAATTTATTGTTCCTCTTCCAACATAGGCCCCTTAGATAAGCCTATTAACATTAACATTTCGTGTTGTCCTAACATTTTTGAAAGTTCATCAGACAATCCGGATCCTCAGATTTTCACCAAAAAAAATCTTCCAGTGTTGAAAAAGTTTTCTTGTATTGTTATAATCATTCATAGTGCAGGAAAAATTTGGCCTTCTTTCATAATTGACTTGAAAATAACTCGAAATCAATATATTTTCCACACCATAAGTAAATGTATAAAATGAAAGCACGTCATTTTGTGTTAAGATAAAATAAACTTTCAAAATCGTTCTGCTTAGTTTACTCTAAATTGATCTCCGGCTCTATGAACACCTTATAAGCCTCCATCACGGAATAAATTTGATCCTGGTATGGGCTGTGGCATTTGCTGTAACTGTAGCTGGGGTTTGTAATCGAACCCACGCTCTTCCTTGCAAGTACCATATGACCAAAACGATTCTTTATGACCCTCTGCAAATAGACTATCTTAAAACATTTTTGAAGATAGTACCTTCTCTATATGGGGTGTTTATACCGGACTAAATTCCAGTCCTCTGTCATGAACCGCCAAACACGAACAAAATAGTTCGCGTTTGAACTTAGTTGAAACAGATTAGTACGACGTGTAAATGTTCTTGAAGACTAAAATATTAATCTTAGGGCTGTGGTGCTGAGGTGACATTTAGTTTGAATGGAGTCTTGCTAGGGGTTCCGGCTGTGCTACGGCGTCCAACATCTGAAATGAGACCCATTTGTATCGTGGAGAACTGGCTGGGCCTACGAACCTGATGTCGTAGCTCATTCAAAAATTGTAGCATAGTTCAGTGAATAGTAACAGACACTTTTCTAAAATCGTAGAAAAACTACGTCTTATACACTGAGACAAAATACACGTTCTTTAATTAAGAATGTTTGTTCTTAATAGTAGAACGTTCACATTTAACACTAAACAATCTTAAAACAATGCTGTTTCTCTTAAGTTTGAGTACAAAAACTGTTATATCCTTATTTAAATATAAAATGTTCTAACTTTAAGTAGCCTCAGAAATAAAACAGAATAGATTGCTGTATTGAATTTAATAATAAGGAAAAAACGTTAAATTTGAAGGATTTCGTGTTCAAATCATAGGGTCCCTGAATCGAATCCCACTGTACGCAGGTAATTTATTATGCTTGTCGGAGCGTAATGAGGTAAATTAAATGTCGCTGGGCTGTGTGAGCTTTTTCATTTTAAAATAAAAAAATACAATAATTAAAAAACGTTACAACCAGAACGCCATTCTCAATATAAGAATGCAAAGAGTCGAAATAACTCTTGGCAAAGTTATTTTCCGTCCGACTTTTTTAATTTTAGTAGAAATACTGTAACGTAAAGTTCTTCTTCTTCTTGTAGCGGTGCAGAAAGGTGTGTAACCTCTGTGCATCTATGTGGGTACGATTTATGGTTCGTCAATGTTTGTGTCCGTGAGGTCTAAGGACAAAAACATAGCTGCTGCGATAGGGTTTTCCCACAGTGATATAGGGGTAAGATCAGTGGGCGCAGCGGGGCATTGAAACAAATGGCCCACATCATGAGGAGTGCCATTGCAGTTTGGACAGATGTTTTGGATGTCCGGGTTTATGCGAGAAAGGTACGAATTAAGGCGTGAACAAAAGCCCGACCGAAGTTGAGCTAGTGTTACTCTGGTGGCTCTCGGGAGCCTAATCTCCTCAGGCGAAATTGGTGGTGGGCGCTCTGAGAGGACTCTATTCGCACCTAAACTCGCGATAGACCGATTCACTTCTTCAGTGTGGATCGCTGCAATGGCGGCTCGGTATGTAACTTCATCGTAAGGGTCCCGTTTGTATCCCTGAACCTCTCTCTCAAGGTCTCGTAAACCACGCCTGACATGTCGTGGTGGAGGAATTCGGTCCATGAGATGATTATTGGGATGATCCTCACGGTAGCAACCAACAAGATACTGTTTAGAGAGTAGGAGATTGTGATCACGTATTGGCATCAATTTTGTCTCCTGATGTAAGTGATCCTGGGCAGACATCAGAAGGCAACCTGTCGCGATGCGTAGAGCGGCATTTTGGCAGACCTGAACTTTGGACCAGTTTGTGTCACATAGACTATGTGTCCAAACTGGGGCTGCATAATCAGCGGCCGCTCGACCCACCGCTTTATAAGTAGCTAGCATGGTTTCTTTATCTTTGCCCCAGGTGCTACCAGCTAGAGCTTTTAGGATGTTGTTCCTACTGCGCATTTTTTCACATACTGAAGCTGCATGATTCGCAGACGTCATCATGTTCTCTAGGTGAAGCCCGAGAATTTTGGGGTTTTTAACAGTAGGAACAGAATTGTTGCCAATACGTATATCCATCTCCCATCTGATGTCCTCCCACCAAGTGGTTAAAAAAGTCGCAGAAGATTTGGACGCAGAGATGGTGAGGTTTCGGCTTTGGAAAAATGCCTGTAATCGTCCTAGATAGCGATTAATTCGGAGGCGCATTTCATCCTTATCATTCCCTGTGGCGAGTACGGTGCAATCGTCAGCATAGGAAATCACCTCGATTCCTTCAGGTGGTGTGGGAAGGCCGGACATGTAGATGTTGAACAGAGTGGGGGAGAGTACCCCTCCCTGTGGAACACCTAATTTGATTTTCCTAAGCTTAGAACGTTTGCCTCGAAACTCGGTGAAGGAGTGCCGACCAGCTGGATAATTGGCAATCCAACGGATCTCTTGTGCAGGAAGATGCATATTCAACAGGTTTGCTAGGAGCATTGAATGATTGACCTTATCGAATGCACTTGATAGGTCTATTGCCACCAGAATAGTTCTGTGACAACGACTGCGTTGATTTAGCCCATCACGAATGCGTGTAGTGATCGCATCGAGGGCAGTGGTGGTACTATGCATCTTCCTGAAGCCATGCTGGTGAGGTTCTAGCTTCGCATGTGCAACAAGAGTGGGGTGAATAAGGGCCTCCAGCGTCTTTGCGACAGGAGAAAGTATCGTAATGCGGCGGTAGGATTCCCCGAGATTTGCGCTCTTCCCTGGCTTGAGACAGGGAACAATTCGACCTGTTTTCCAGATTTCAGGGATGGCAAGCGTGGACATCGACAAGTTAAAGGCGGCCGTGAGATATTCAATGGCTGGAAGGTCGAGATGTTTCAACATGGTCATCGAAATGCCATCTGGTCCGAGGGCCTTGGAGTTTTTAGCATTCTCGATGACTTTTTTAACCTGGTCCGCTGTAAAAGATGGTATGGTGTCAACATTCCGGCTGCGAATCCGTCTTCTAATTTTGCGCTTGAGGCCGTCAGACTTGGGATGTTCAATAAATTGTTTATTGAACAGGCTAGCACACTGAAGAGGATCACAGGTTTTAGTGTTGCCAAATTCAATGGCGTTGTTGCCCTTTTCTTTCCGAGGATTGGAAAGGGCGCGGACGGTAGACCATAGTTTGCTGACACCTTCATTGAGGTTACATTCATCGAGGTGCTGATTCCATTTCGCCCTCCTATAGTCTTTAACTTGTCGGTTAATTTCGGAGTTAAGCTCCTGAATTCTGGGATCATCAGGGTGAGCGCTTCTGATCTGATCACGTTCATCGGCTAATCTGGCGGCACTAGTGGGAAAGTTAGGCCGAACTTTCGGGATACGTCCTGCCGGAATAAAACGTGCCGCGGCTGTGGTAATGACGTTCCTAATATTTTTCTCGGCCTCATGAATGGTGATAGGTGATGTTAGCTCGGTGAACTTCGCCGACGAGTAAGCTTTGAAACCATCCCAATCGGCTTTCTTGTGATTGACAAACGTTCGCTTCTCTGACTTAGTCATGTTCGCTGGTTTGTCAATCTTTATAATGATTGGGAGGTGATCTGATTTAAGGGTGGTACGTACTTCCCATCGGGAAGCAGCAATTAGACTGGCACTGACAATAGTTATGTCAGGAGAACTACTGCAAGTGCCCACGACTCTAGTCGGCGAGTCTTCATTGAGTGAACAGAATTCTGAGGCGTCAAGTGATTCGGCGATAGCTATACCCCTGGCATTGTTGTTGAGGTCCGAATGCCAGAGCTCATGGTGCGCATTAAAGTCGCCAAGGATGACCCTGTGCTCTCCGGAAAGGAGAGGACCAATATCGAAACGATAGCCAGAAGGGCAACTAGAGTGAGGTGGTACATATATATTAAAAATTTCGATATTGGTACTCCCTGATGGAACTGAGATGGCTTGAATTTCCGCCGTACCGTCAGCAACTATATCTAATACACAGTAATGTACGGACTTGTGTATTAGGAAGGCAAGTCCACCTCCAGGGTGAGGATCATCCGTGGCGGCCGGTCGATCTTTCCGCAGTATAACATATTCGCTATGGACGCTTAGAGACGAGTTTGCGTGAAGCAACGTCTCTTGGATAGCGGCGATGAGAATTCTGTTGGAACTCAAGAAGTGTGTGATCTCAGCGATTTTTCGGTGAATGCCATTACAGTTAAACTGTAATATAGATAGCGCAGTGAAAACTGCTGGAGGGGGAGGGCCAGGCGTAAGACTGGGTCTGGCATTCCTTATCATATTGTTTGGCGGTGTAGGGGGCAGTGGTGGGGAAGGTGGGCTGGGAGCAGCCCTGGGTTGCCCGGAATTTATACAACCTGGCGCAACATATGCTAAGGAGTGTTGAACTTGTCTACGTAACCCTGAACACCTAAAGTGAACCCATTCCCTGCAGCAATTACACTGCACTGATCTGGCATTCGAACCGATACGTTGGTTGCAGACACTACAAATCCATACCTCTGGGCCTGGATTTGTTTCAATACCGGCGCGAATTAGTAAAATTGAGAGCAGCCGCGCCGAGATGTAATGCTCCCAATATGACGAAAAAACACATACATCGTACCCACACATATACACAGACAAACACAACCTTCCTGCATCGAACCTTCAGGGCTCCTGCCGGGGCTCTTGCCAGGAAGGCATATTGGCAGCTTTTGGCCGTTTTGCAAAACAAAACGGGTGTGGTCCGCCCCGTAGAGGCAGTTGCCGTAAGACCACCGTAACGTAAAGTTGATTCAGGTAAGCGTGTTTTCGATTGATTGCACGCTGCTTTTCTCTCAGTTTAGGGGGCCCACTCAAGACACTGGCGGGAGGGCCCCGAGTGAAGTTGTTCCGCCACTGATTCAGCCTTTAATGCCTGATTAGGGATCCCATCTGCTCCTGGAGCTTTGCCCTCCTCTAATCTTGAAGCAGCTTGCCAAAGTTCCTTGTCATTTAGAGCTGAAATCTGAACCATTTGTTTTGATGAACCTTTAAGGTACGTTGTCCTCGACGCGGCCGCACGACAGCGACTCGCTCATTCCATATAAAAACTCGTTTTTAAGGCCTGGATAGACCTCGGGCGGAATGAAAATTAAATTTTTGTCCGCCGCGATTTTATCACTGAAAATGTATACTTACTGTCGTGGAATATATGGTAAATGCTGGGGAATTCCATAAACTAAAATCCGAGAATGGTTTCACAATTTGTCTCTGCCATTTTATGTGTTATTTTTCGATTCCCCGGTCATTAGATAATTTCCACCATGAACTCGTCGTGGACAGTGAATCGGTTTGACGTTTGCAAAACTCACCACGCCCGACGGAGAATATGCTACAGAGTCGGTTTTTATGCCGGTTCATTACCGTTTCATTTTCATTCCGCTTGAACTCTATCCGGGGCTGAACTCTATCCGGGGTTTTAAAGGCCTGGATAGACCTCGGGCGGAATGAGAATGAAATTTAAGTCCACTGCGATTTTCTCAATGAAAATGCATACATACTGTCGTGGAATATGTGGTAAATGCTGGGGAATTCCATAAACTAAAATCCGAGAATGGTTTCACAATTTGTCTCTGCCATTTTATGTGTTATTTTTCGATTCCCCGGTCATTAGAAAATTTCCACGATGAACTCGTCGTGGACAGTGAATCCGGTTTGACGTTTGCAAAACTCACCACGCCCGACGGAGAATATGCTACAGAGTCGTCTCATTTTCACGTTGAAAATGCATTCGGACAAGGGGGAAATTATTTTTTAGTTATTTTTAAGATGATTTAGGCCGTAAAAAGCCTTTGTAGCAATTTTCGAAGCTAACATTTTAAATTCACCACGGTTTTTATGCCGGTTCATTACCGTTTCATTTTCATTCCGCGCGAACTCTATCCGGGGCTTTAAATGGTTCATGAATAAAGGCCTGAATAGAGATCGGGCGGAATGAAAATGAAATTTTTGTCCGCGGCGATTTTCTCAATGAAAATGCATACTTACTGTCGTGGAATATGTGGTAAATGATGGGGTATTCCATAAACTAAAATCCGAGAATGGTTTCACAATTTGTCTCTGCCATTTTATGTGTTATTTTTCGATTCCCCGGTCATTAGATAATTTCCGCGATGAACTCGTCGTGGACAGTGAATCGGTTTGACGTTTGCAAAACTCACCACGCCCGACGGAGAATATGCCACAGAGTCGACTCATTTTCACGTTGAAAATGCATTCGGACAATGGGGAAATTATTTTTTTTAGTTATTTTTAAGATTATTTAGGACGTAAAACGCCTTTGTATCAATTTTCGAAGCTAAAATTTTAAATTCACCACGGTTTTTATGCCGGTTCATTACCGTCACCACGGTTTTTATGCCAGTTCATTAACGTTTCATTTTCATTCCGCTCGAACTCTATCCGGGGCTTAAAATTGAAACGGTAATGAACCGGCATAAAAACCGTGGTGAATTTAAAATTTTAGGTTCGAAAATTGCTACAACGGCGTTTTACGTCCTAAATCATCTTAAAAATAACTAAAAAAAATAATTTTCCCCTTGTCCGAATGCATTTTCAACGTGAAAATGAGTCGACTCTGTAGCATAGTCTCCGTCGGGCGTGGTGAGTTTTCCAAACGTCAAACCGATTCACTGTCCACGACGAGTTCATTGTGGAAATGTATCTAATGACCGGGGAATCGAAAAATAACACATAAAGCCCCGGATAGAGTTCGAGCGGAATGAAAATGAAACGGTAATGAACCGGCATAAAAACCGTGGTGAATTTAAAATTTTAGCTTCGAAAATTGCTGCAAAGGCGTTTTACGTCCTAAATCATCTTAAAAATAACTAAAAAAATTATTTCCCCCTTGTCCGAATGCATTTTCAACGTGAAAATGAGTCGACTCTGTAGCATATTCTCCGTCGGGCGTGGTGAGTTTTGCAAACGTCAAACCGATTCACTGTCCACGACGAGTTCATCGCGGAAATTATCTAATGACCGGGGAATCGAAAAATAACACATAAAATGGCAGAGACAAATTGTGAAACCATTCTCGGATTTTAGTTTATGGAATTACCCATCATTTACCACATATTCCACGACAGTAAGTATGCATTTTCATTGAGAAAATCGCCGCGGACAAAAATTTCATTTTCATTCCGCCCGCCCAAGAAACAATTCGTTTGCTTTAAAGAAGCACTCCATACTGTAGCAATCATATAGTACCACGAAATTCATTTATCGTGTGACACCGCTTAAAGTAATATTTTGATCCGATAAAACATCCTTTAAGTATTTTCCGGAAAGCTTATATCATCATTATGGAATAAATTTAAAGATGGTGGTATAAAACTTCGATAAAACTGTTTCTAAACGTTAACGTAAAAACGTACTCCTTTAAATACTCCACTCTTGTGTTTATTGGATGATACAGCACACACATGCAATGGTCTCTCACACACATGCATTATATTCTTCTATAGCAGAGTCGGTGTCATTTTTATAGTGTGACATTCGTATGGTCATCCAATAAATTGTTCACCGTAGTTTTATAGAAGGATGGACTTTGTGATTTACTGAATTGACACTTTTGAAGTGCTCTGGAATACCACGTTTCTTGAATTGAATTCATTGAAATATTGCTTGAAACCAACATTTCCTCACTCCTTGTTAGCTTATGAATCAATTAAGATGATCTCAGCGCAGAAAATGTCTGTATTTTATTGAAGAATGTGTGAATTTAATTAGCTTCAACTGATTGACATATAAAGAAGAAGGTGCATAGGAGAAGGGTCGATAAAGAAGTGTCGAGCACTTGTAGTGTTTACGAGCAATGTTATCTATATGTGAGGTTGGCCGAATGGTTAGGGCGTCGGACTGGCGTACGACAGTCGCTGGTTCGACGCTGGCTGAGGGAATTATTTTTTTTTCTCTTTTTTTTTTGCAATCACGAGAAAATGACCGAAAATGATGACATAAGACATGATGTATGTCTTTCTCGAAGCGTAATTCAGTGCTACAATGAGGTTCTATTGGATCAAAAAACGGCGCCAGATGCCATTATTGAACTATTATTCAGTGTTTATACCCTGTACAGTGCCCCTATTGTCGTTAGAAGAGAATATTTTACGAAGTATTATAGGGATGAAATTGTTACTTGGGCGATGTCTATTCAGGGCTTAAAATGGCAGAGACAAATTGTGAAACCATTCTCGGATTTTAGTTTATGGAATTCCCCAGCATTTACCATATATTCCACGACAGTATGTATGCATTTTCATTGAGAAAATCGCAGCGGACTAAAATTTCATTCTCATTCCGCCCAAGGTCTATCCAGGCCTTTAAAGAGGACTCCGACGCTTGGCTCACTGCCGTATTATTGTCTCTATCTCTACTCCCAGACTAAGCTCACGACGAAAAAGGCGGTAGTAGTATTCATGACCCATGCCACATGACTTAATAAAAATCCGTTTGCGTACTGTTACCCCATGGAATAGAGAAATAAAAAGGAATGCTAAATCAGCTGTCACCCATACAAACTGCATGGCACGATTTTAAAAAGCGGTTGTCCCCATCTGTCAAGTGTTATTGTGAAGTTTTTACGAAGTAAGTGGGGGGAAAGATTGTTGCTGGAGGAAGTCAGGAAGTGTATCTATAAAATGTAATAGTCATATCGCAGTTTCAGTGCGACACAAAGGTAAAAAAGACGAATTGTCCCCACCTGTCAGATCCAGTCTGATATGAAAAATTCAATCATTTATCGTTTCTACGGGGCAATCCTCTTAGTTCTTAGGATCAGTGTGTTACCCTATCAAATATGTTCAAATTTACAACAAAATTTTCATTCCACCGCAAACTTTAAATTTACATTCCACTACTCTCCTCTCTCTCAACATCTATCTGTCAAAACAACCTCCCACGACAATTCACAATAGAAATCGTCGTCTCTCAATCCACACAACGAATGAAAACTTTGCATTGCGAACCGATCTGGCCAGTTTCTAATCTAATGTCGTTCTAGCCGGGCGTTTCTATATGTAGGCGGTCGCTTGACATTGCGTCTAGTGTTTGTCTAGTGCACACCAAAAAAAGTGATTTTCATAGGGCGAGCAATTTCGCAGCTTCACCGTCTCCTAGACGAGCGGTAAATCACACCATTCGCGCTTCGACTTTCAGTGTGTATTCGTCGCGAATTCCACGGGAAATTCCTCCATCATCCCTGCCCCAGGGATCACATCACAAACAGCAGCTCATCATCGTGTCGGCGTGGAAAAATTCCAACAGTGAAACGTCATCGTCGCAGGATCTGCAATACGAGCCGTAAATAAAGCGCCATTCGTTCGTCAGATATTGTTACAAGAAGAAGCGGTCGCGCGATAACTGTAAACGTGAAATCTGTGACGCAATTTTCATACATACAACCACCATCTGTGCGGTGTGTTTGGAAAAAATTGAAAATTTCACGCGTTCGCAGTGTTTTGTGCGTGCTTGTGTGATACTGTTTCCTATATATCTTGTGTCTAGTGTGTGCTGGCCAGAGTTTGGGTTTGGGTCTTTTGTGTGTTGCTTGAGCCAGTGATTTACAGAACGGCTCGCGAGCCGTTTCAACAGAATAACAAAAATGTTCGAGCTTCCGAAAGTCGGCGACGAGGACAGCAACTATGATGGTAGCCGGGCGTTCCTGTGGCTCGCCAATATGGTTGGCCTGTCTGTCGATCTTGTAGGTATATTTTTGCATTTGCATTTTTGACAACAAATTCATGTCCTTTACGACCTACGACCCTCTGTCATTGGCACTTGCATCCTGCTCAGTGTCACCATATTTCACAGGACTCTCGGGGGAGGCTGCTCATGTCAGATTGTGGGACAACAGCTCAGGCACAGACTCGCGGCTCTTCTGTTTACAAACTTTTTCCCACGGTCATATGTTGGCCGAATCGAGTCTGGCACGACGGCCACGACACACGGAATCAATGAAATGATTGCGTGCACGTCCAACTGGTGGATTGCGTTGTTGTGTTTTGGTTTTTAGTCGAACATCTGCTTCTGTTTACTTTCTTTTTTGCGCCAGCTGTAATTTGTTGAAATTGCACTCAACCGTGGACGTACGTATCACAACACTACACATCAGTCTCTGCGGTCTTTATTGTGCGAAATTGCTTTGTCCATGTGCCGCAATGGCGTGATTGCCAGCGACCCGGAGCTCCAAATGGGAATGGGATCACTGCACTTTATGCTACAAGCACTCATGCATCGGCTCGCATAGTAATGGACTCCTCATGCAACTCGGCCACGAACCGGTTACAGAATTCGTGCTTTGCTTGGAACTGCCTCCTCTTCCGAACCAGAGCCCATTCCCATTCTGATTCTATTAGCAGATATTTTTGGTTGTAGCGCAACTGGTGATTCGGAGAACCGATTGAAGTGCTCCCCCCAGCGGGGCTCATGGAATTCAATTTATATTGATATCGCGATCATACGATTCGAGTTCAGGGGCGATAAGAACTTGAGACTGAGTACTGAGGCGTAGAATGTATTGTGTGTGTGTCACGTTGTTTAAATGATCTCATGCAGGTGACCGCGACGACTTTTCGTATCGCCTTCTTTGTTGTTAGTGTAGTCAAAATATTCCAATTCAGGCTTCCAAATAGAAAAAAATAGAATAAGGCTAATTTTTGTTTTTGAATCAGTGGGCTCCCAGGAATCTAGAACTGATTTGGCTAAAAAAAAAATTGATCGGAAAGGTCCCAAAAAGGACAAAAAAGGATACTCTTTAACTCTTGGCTGGAGGTCGGCATACGGGGTATCATATCAAAGGGGACGTCGAGTACATTACATATCCGGTGTTTGTTTCCTGTTTCAAGGACACTAAATGGAATAATTCGGGCTTAAACGAAAAATTACGGCTTTGGAAAGATACATATACGAGAAACACGAAAATTTTCCATTGGATCCCAATTTTCTCCTGTGAGGTTCATTGAAACAAGTAACAAACACCGGATATGGAATGTACTCGACGTCCTCTTTGATATGACACCCCACATGCCCACGTTCGACTAAGGTGTGCAATTAGTGTCCTTTTATGTACTTTTAATTAATGGTAGACTCTTCAGCTATTATAGATTCTGGAAAGTGACAACTTGAGTTATTCTCGTAGCCCTTTGAGCCCTGAATTTAAACGTTGCACATTTTTTTCAATTTTTTATATAAATATGAACAAAAATGTAATTAAAAAAACATTTCTTGGAATTTGATTAAAAAAATTTCAGTCCAAAGTGTTGTTTTGAGGTGGTTCCATGGTGAAACCACCAGGGCTTAAGTGTGAAATTGTGCAAACCAATTTTTTTCTGTGGTCAAACACAATCCAACGTTGCATGTGTTACAAGCCCACCTCCTTCGAAGGGGATGCGTTTTTATCCTACAATGAGCGCATCTGCGCGATGTCCCACGTCTGGGCATGTGCGCTGTAGAGTCATGCCTCTTTTTCTGAGGCACATTTCCTCGAAAATTGAACATTTTTCTGACACTCTTACGCCTAGCTCGGGTGCCCGACTCTGCGCCCACCAATCCGGATACCACGGCTAGCCTAAAAGATTTCATACTCTTCGCTGTCCCATTCAATTTCTTGAATTTGGGGCTCCAGAACGTTTCCATCCAAATTGGGCGCTAAAGGATTCTCGTAGTTCTCTTCCTCATAATTCATGCCATTTGAGACAGCAGAGGTGAATGATTCGTTGTCGGAAGGTATGTCCTCATAGAATTGTTGAAACTCTCCCAAAGACGTAATTTCTATTGCGGAAAATTTCCACGACGTACGCGCGCCTAGAACAAAAAAAGAGCTCTCTAGTCCGAGTGGTTACACAGTGAAACCACCAACTTCCGGCGTGAACAAAACAAATACATCGCAACTTGGACGACTTTCAAAATTGGTTTATTTTCTATGGATGGGTTTCTGCTAGATTTATATATTATTACCTGCCATTTTCTTAGTATTTTACCAAATACAAAAAGAAACAATGAGCTTGTCACCAATTTTACATTTTTCACTCGAATGACTCTATTCTAGACGGCTTGAATGATATCCAGACACTAAATTTAAAAAACAACCGATTTCATCTGATAGACTATGATAATGATAAGAATGATGAATGTTTGCGGTGGTCGTGTGCCGTAACCACTCGGGCTTAACGTACTCATAGTTTTAGTAGGTGGTTTCATGGTGAAACCACTAGGGCTGAAAGGGGTAGTTATGGCTTTGGAAAGATACACGGGAAACACGAAAATTTACCATTTAAGCTCGATTTATTCCGTTGAGGGTCCTTGAAACAGGAAACAAACACCGGATATGTAATGTACTCGACGTCCCCTTTGATATGATACCCCGCATGCCGACCTCCGGTCAAGGATTAAAGAGTATCCTTTTTTGTCCTTTTTGGGACTTTTCCGATCAAAATATTTTTTAGCAAAATCAGTTGTAGATTCCTGGAAGCCCACTGATTCAAAAACAACAAAAATTAGCCTTACTCAATTTTTTTTTCTATTTGAAATGCTAATATGACTGCACTATGTGTGGAGGGAAAAATTTGGAAAGATTATTTTGAAGAAAACGCTATTGACGATTACATACTTTGTATGGTCGATTAAAAAGCGTGGATTATTATTGTCGAATTTAAATTCCATGGAGAACTTGTTTGGAGAACTCGTTATTGTTTGGAGTTAATGATAAGTTGTTTTTTTTTTTAACTCAGCCACGCTGAGAATAAGGTCGTCGTCCTTAATGCAAATAGGCAGCTACTTTTGTTTTCATTTAACTGCCAAAGGAATAATGTCTAGGTATATACGAAACAGCCGAGTGGGCAAACACAGAGAAGGTATGCTGGACTCCGTGTCGTTCCTACACAGACACCACTCTGTCTCAGTGGAAGTGGACAGACCTTGTTCAGGTGATATCTTAGCTATAGTTATATCCTGGAAGCTACACTGAATCCAGCCTCCCATCCCTCTGAAGAGGTTCATGTGGGATTTTTTTGTCTAATGTTGTTGTTGTAGCGATTCGAGAGTCTTTTTTTCTCTTGAATGAAGTGGGTCTTGGCAGCTCTTGGCCGTTTTAACAACGGGTAGCTCCGGGACGATTTACATCCAAGAACCGGCTGCCGTAAGAGCATTTTATAGACAACACAAACATCCATGGGTCACAGTGGGATTCGAACCCACGCACTGGCAACTCAGAGATAGAGTGACAACTCTGGCACTAAGCCACCGAATGCCCCTTTTGGTCTAATATAATTGGGGTCTAAGTGCGCTTAGGTGCTTTACACCTGGCGGCCCCTATACCTAAACTAACCTAGATGGGCGCATCCCTGTAAGTTCATTTCAGCATTGTAAACCTTTGGCAGAGGACCATTTCATAGTTTTCTGTGCTTTCGACTGAGAAATTTGATACGCTTGGAGCACAAATTACATACTAAAGCACGAGTGTCCAACCTTTTGAATCCTCGGGTCCACATTAACCAAAGCCGAGTGGTTTCGGGCCACATGAAATAAATACATACCCAAAATCGGATATACAGAGTGGCCCTATTAAATGTGGGTTGGGTACGATACCCCGCCCATTATATTCCCGTTTTTTAAAATCCCGACATTCAATATCCCGCCATTTCAAAATCCCGCCATTTCAAAATCCCGCCATTTCAAAATCCCGCCAATTAAAAATCCCGCTCAATTAGAATCCCGTCTAATCAAAAGAATACTTACCTTCTTACTACATCACATGTGCCGTTAAAATACTGATACTGCTATATTCATATATTGGAAAGCTAGTGAAAGCTAGTTAGTATTCTCTTATCAGTGAGGCGGTGATATTCAATTTCAATATATCAATTTTCCGAATTGACACGAAGTTTGGAGGATGCAGATGCCAAAAAAATAGCAGATTGGTTTGGAATTAATTATATCCATGGGAAAAATACCAAATAATGTTGAGGCTTGGCACAAACGATAAAACTTTATCACAAGGAAAAGCCATATCGGTCTTTACCGGCTGGTGGAATTACTAGGTAAGGAATTGCTCCTAGCTGAAAACCGAGGAGAGCAGTCCCGATCCGAAGGTCGCATCCAAAAGCAAACTAAAGTCTTTAGACGTAGACTGCAATTACTTTCAACCAAAGAGGACTATGAAAAAACGGATTTTTTTAGAAACTTGGCGCATAAACTAATGTAAATAATTGATAAGTCGAACGCATATCTAAATTTTTTGTTAACAATAAAAAAAATAATTTGACAGTATTTTGACGGGATTTTTTTATTATTTAATAGCGGGATATTGAAATGGCGGGATTTTGAAATGGCGGATTATGAACGGGCGGGATTTTGATATGGCGGGTTTTTGTAATGTCGGGATAACGTAAAGCGGGATTATGAACGGGCGGGATTTTGTTTTTCGGGATTATGTAGGTATCCCATTAAATGTATACGATTTCAAGTAGTCACACGTTGGGGAGATTTCAATTGAATTGTCCCATCAAAGGCTTACCGGATTTGCTTTTGCAATTGGCATGGCGGAAAGTGTCTCAATGTATGGGGAACTTAATAAAGTGTTTTAAATTTGAAACAATTCGAATGAAATCAATTAACGCATACAATGGGTTACTATGATTTCTGGAAGCATGAGATGCATCAATTTTGTGAGTGGCTTCACCACGAACTTAAGCTCCACCGAGGAGGGAGACAAGGCCCTTCGCTTAAAAACAAAAAACGTGTGGGCGAGATTTCAGTATCTGCGGCGCCAAATTTTGATGATGCCATTTTATTAATATTACCCTGAAACGACCGAATCAGCAATCCTTTTTCGGGAAATCGTAACGATTCTCCAGCTATTCAATGTCATAGTTTGACTTTTCTATGAAGCCAGTTAAGTAATTTGTTAAGAAAAGGGGAATATTACCGCTTCACACATTGGAGAAAGTGTTCGATGACATCAAATTGACGTTTTAATTTTAATCAGTCCCACTAGATAGGTAAGTTTTACCAATTTGTCAAAGACCCTAATAATATGAAATATCGAAATATATTTCCGAGCAAGAATTGTAAAATTTGCTAGACAGGGAGGCAAACAAAATTTTTAAATGTTATTTTTGGTGCAATGCTATTGATTCACATCAATATGTACTAAAAATACCCCATATAAATGTCAAACTTTAACATTGAATATCTGAAGAACCGTTACGATTTCGCGAAAAAGGTCATTTCAGGCAAATAATAATGAAATGGCATCGTAAAAATTTGTCGCCGCAGATACTGAAATCGTGCCGGATAATTTTCCTATAGAGAACGTGTCAATGTATGGGCACCTCATCTGAAGCAATTTATTTTTATTCAAACGTTGGACATTTGTAAACATACTTTTTGGGACTTTATTTACAAGTTTACAATAGCCGTGTTTTTTCAACAGCTAACCTACACCATAACAGTCGCCATATACTATTCAATCCATTGTAGCTCCTTTTTTCTAGCTCCCACTACCGACTTCGCTAGAGAAAATGAGCTTTATTGTACAATCGATTAGACAGTCTATGGCGACTCCAGGGTGTAATTTTCATACAAATGCTAACCCGAAGCCGCCCAGTTTAGCAATTCAAACCCGAATAGCAATACATTCAATTCAGCTCTTCAAATTTTTAAAAATTTAGCCTAATTGTCTGCAATCTCAATTACTCTCAGTTATTTTTCCAATGACTAGTTAAAAATAAATCTTTTTTAAGCATTACTTTCCACGTTTCATGCAAGTGTGTACAAAAAAAAAATTGTTTTTGTTTCTAAATTCATGTTAAAAATTATAAATTTGAACAAATTATGGTTCAAACATAAAAATATGTTTTTATAAAAAAAAACTTCAAACTTTTGCGTTTGAAAAGTGGAAACAGACCTTTAATATAAAAGTCAATACAGTGAAATCCGGTTATAACGATATTCAGCGGACCGAAGGAACTACATCGTTTTATCCGGAAATCGTAATATCCGGAACCTAATTTTTATACCTACAAACAAGCGAAAAACGAGGTGTTTTGGAGCGTAACATAAATGTTTATTTTTATTCATTTCTTAAGACTTATACATAGAATTCAATTAAATGCATATAAAACGGTATAGATAAATTAAACACATAAGTATTCTGTAAATACATACATATTTTACATTAATTTTCTGCGAAAAAGTCCGTTATTTTAGTTTGCTTTCTTTTTTTAGATATAAATTTTTCCTTATAAGCTGGTTTAGTTCTTTATATTGTGGTTTCCGGTTTATTTATTTCATCGTTTAAGGCCACGTACGTCCGAAAACTCCTAAAGCGCTGTAGACGTGGGATAAAGTTGGAGTTTCCAATAGTTCTTCTTCAGCGCCGTCGATATCTTCGTCGTCCTCCTCCTTGCAATCATTCAAAACTGAAGCAACAATTGCTTCATCGGTCGAATCCTCTTATGTATAGATGTTAGCATCGATCCCTGCGTATGACTACATCACCATGAAAATTAAAATCCAGTCTTTGGGCCCAGTCATTAAAATTTGTAGAGTCGCAGTTTTGGATAGTTTTTTGAGTGACGTCGTCCCAGGAATCGGAAATCATTAGGATGGCATCGAGGAGTGACACTTAAAAATTGTCTGATTGATCCAACATTTTCAAAATCAATCGCTTACGGAATTTCACCTTGAGGGATTGGATACTCCCCTGATCCATCGATTGGAGCACAGAGGTTATATTCGGTGGTAAGAAATGGAGTTTGATATTTCTGAGATTCTCTACCGATGAATGGGAAGGGCAATTATCAATAGTGAGATAAATTTTCCTTTTCTTATTTTCAAGTTCCTTGTCCCATTTTCTGAGCCAGCTGGAAAAAATCTCGCTGGTCATCCAAGCTTTCTTGTTGTTTGTGTAATCGACAGGAAGTTTTTTAACATTTTTGAAACAACGATTCTCCGATTATTCGCAGCTTTTTTTTATCTGTTCCAGTCATGTTGCTGGCAACTAAAACGGTAATGCGCTCTTTAGAATGTTTGCCTCCATGGAATGATTCACCCTTAAATCTAAATGTTTTATCAGGGGTTAACCGATAAAATAGTCCGGTCTTGTCAGCATTATAGACATTTTCATCAGTGAAGTCTTCTCGAGCTTTTGGCCAGATGAAGCCAGTTTTCGGATACGCCGGTTGGAACATTTGATGACTCCCCACACTGAGAAAAAAATCCTGTAAATTCAAAAAATACGCATATGATTCAAAGAGATTCAAATATGATTTTGCTTCATATTTGTTTCCCTTTGAATCATTGTATAATCCCTTTATTTCATAGACTTTTTAATTCAAACGGATTTCCCTTTGAACTAATAAGATATTCCTTTTGAAAGTCTATCTATAATCACTTTAAATTAAATGATACAGTGTCAATTTAATCAGGTCACAACCATAAATCGAAAAGATTTCCTTTTAATTTTAAAGAATGGTCTCTTTGTTTTAAAGGGATATAATTTTATTGAAAATTAAAGGATTCTTCTTATTATTTATCCAAATGCATGAACTCAAAAAAATACTTTAAATTACACCAAAAGGAGTAATTTTCATAGGGAAAAAACATATTGCTCATAAATGAGTTTTGTATAACTGACCTCGCTATAGGTGTTGACGACATCTCATTTACCTCTTTACGCTCTAAAATGCATAATAAATTACCTACCTACAGTGGGATTCGATCCCGCGACCCTATGATTTGAAGACTAACACCCCTACCTACTGCACCACACAGACTATACGGGACGACGTTTATAATTTATACCATACATTGTGACATCGCTCTACCACACTGCCGACCGACTGCGAGTATAAACCAAAAAAAATCCTATTGAACGTTATTTTTCTCGGTGCACTTATCTTTCCGCATACGATGTTATGTCTCTCTCGGAACCTGGTAATCCAAGACATAGAACAATTGAAATTTTCCTTTCCCAACAGTGCAGCCAATTCATTAGCCTTTTCTTGAAGACTGGGGCCATTGATCGGAATCTTACGGCTTCCCTGAAACTTAAACCATTTGAGAAGGGCATCTTCTAAGTCCTGATGGTGGCTGCCTCTACCTTTCTTCTTCGATGTCACGTCTTTTTCGAAAGATGCTTGGATTTTATCTCTCGATTTCCAAATTGTCGATATCGTAAATTGTGGAATTCCAAGCTCCGAGATTATGCTTTTAATTGATTCGCCTTTCTCAATTCGATTTATAATTGCAATTGTATCTTCAATTGAAAACGCTCATCACTTGTTGGATCACATTTTAAAATTACACAAAAAGAAACACCACAAATATTCTTACGAAGGCAAAGCCAAAGACGAAAACGGGCAACGATACACAAGAAAGGTGTTCACGGAAGATTAAATTCTACAAAGGGGAAATACCCAGTACACATGTATTTAGCAATGGAGAAGTAAGAAGTTCGAAAGCTCGAAAATGGGGAAGCACCAAATTATATTTGTTCATTATATCGTTATAACCGGAATGAAAAAGCAATTTTTTCTTACGTTTTAGATCGTTATATGCGAAATATCGTTATACCCGGAATCGTTATAGGGGGTTTTTACTGTATTTTGAAATAATTTGCAATGCCCGAGTGATAATTTGAAATTGAACCTGGATGCTAGGTTAGGTAAGATAATGGGGCCGCCGGAAGTGAGACCAGCGCACTTAGACCAGTGATAGGTCCATTTTGATACCGCCAATGAGAGACTTAAAAATTCAAATATTTGTTTGGAACCAGTGTGTGCTGGCAACATATTTATTGATCTGTATTGGGCTCACATCTCTGAGATCATCCAGATCGTAAAAGTACCTACAACCAAGAAACCTTAAACGTTTCTCAGCCAAAGCCGAGCAATCACGTAGAAGATGATGTACACTCTCCTCTTCCTCTTCATCCTCACAGCTTCTGCAGTAGTCGTTGTGAGGAATTTTGAGTCTCCTGGCGAGCTCACCGAAAGAACAATGCCCCGTTATAACCCCGACCACACTGCGAATATGCATAAATGCATTCAATGACAATAGCATGATAGAGCGGTTAAAATATAATTTTGTCCAGATCATCTTCGTTGTAGTACAAGTGCTCCCATTGATTCATCTTGCGTTGGTTCCGCGTTCAGAGTCTGCTGTAATTGCCAATTTGCAGTTTATAATTGGCGGTTTAATGCTTCTGCGGTCGACTTCAACTCGATCAGCTGAAGCACTTGCTGGATGGTCCGCACGCAGGAGTTGGCTACAAATCCAAAGTGACCCGGTATCCAGCATAGTGTTATTTTAAAAAAGCGACCCATCTCCTTAAGAACAAGGCGGCACTTTTCAACAGTTCTTGATGTGATCAGTATCGACTAGAGTGATCGATTTGCAGCCTGCCTGTCAGTATACAGAGTGACGTCCCTTTCAGTTACTTTATTTATTTATTATTTACTACCCAACCAAATTATCGATTCCATAATCGCAAAAACCTCCGCTTGGAGGACACTACAGAAATCAGGAAGACGAAGAGACAAACGTATGTCCAGTTGTTGCGAGTAAATTCCAATACCAACTCCTGCGTTGGTCTTTGAACCATCAGTGTAAATAAAGATAGCTCCACTTGCCGGGGGCGTATTATTATTCCATTGATCTCTCGACGGAATCAAGGTATTGTAGTTCTTACCAAAAGAATACTTGGTAACAATGTAATCAGTGTCCAAAGGTAACCTCAATAACGCCGCAAAGGAAGTTGGACTACATATCAACGAAAGCAAATCAAAGGCCATGATGCAATCGAAAACAAGGACGCCAGCAAATTCAAGTATCACAATGGGGGACCTTAATATCGAGTATGTAGACAACTTCAACTATCTGGGTTGTAACTTATAAAAGGACGCCAACGAAATTAATCGACGGATACAACTAGCCAATAAGACATATTGCTCGGTCCTCCCTATAATTAATTCAAAACTTGCGCACAGGAACACGAAGCTCCGCGTGTACAAAACGATCATCCGACCCGTGCTATGTTATGGCTGCGAAACATGGACCCTTACCCAAGCCTTCGAAATTTTGCTAGACCGATTCGAACGAAAGGTCCTTCGGCGAATTTTCGGGGCCGTTCGCGAGCGAGACCATTGGCGTATCCGGTAGAGATGTAACGGATCTTGATTAGCGGATGAGGATGCGGATGCAAAATAGTATAACATTGAGGATGCGGTTGCGGATGCGGATATTAATTGAGAAATTTTTGAGGATGCGGATGAGGGTGCGGATGAGGATATGATCGAATATGTAGACAAAAATATTTAGGTTTCACACTTTTCATGAAGATGAAAAAAAGTTGAAATTCCTCTGATTAGTGTGGTTAAAAATTAAAAAGTTGCATACTTCCTTACTTCGCTTCACCCTTAAAAAACGCACTTCACCCGCCTCAGTTCAATTCATTTAAAACAAAACCACTCAAACACTAGTCACAAAAATGCGAACCGGAGTGCGTTCCTTAATTCACTCGTAGTCGTAGCTGTAGTCATCGCTGACTACTCAGATCATATAAATGGAACGCGCTCCTGCTGTGCTGACCGACAAACTGAAGCTCAGTTGTGTATACGATACAGAATACAATTTGTCTCAATGCATTTCTTTATAGCACGTGGGTCGCATATATCCGCTAATTGTCTGCATACAAAAATGAGGATTGCGGATGAGGATGCGGATGTAAATATTTATAAGATGAGGATGAGAATGCGGATGCGGAGTTAATTTTTATGCGGATAATCCGCGATTGCGTATGCGGACATCCGTTACATCTCTAGTATCCGGTACAACAATGAGTTGTATCAATTGTACGATGAGCTGGAAGTATCGAAAATCGTTAAGCTTCAACGTCTGCAATGGGCGGGGCATGTACAACGGATGGACGATAATCGCATGCCAAAGAAAGTGATGAACGCACAACGAATTGACGGAGAGAGGTTGCGTGGACGACCGAGAGCTCCGTAGGTGAAGACGCCCACCAGCTGCTGGGCTTCCGAAACTGGAGGACAAGGTCACGTAACCGGGACAATTGAAGGTCAACGATTCAGGCGGCCAAGGCCCGACGTCGGGCTATCGTGCCACATTGATGAAAGGTAGGTAGGTAGGTAAAGTTACCCAGTATCGTTGAGTGCCCATAATCTAGTGCTCTCCATAGGCCAGTTTCCTGTAAGCGTAGGGCCGTGTTTACCTGGATGACATACACTGTCCAATCGACTATACAACCTTTTTGATCGTCAGATAAATTGGATGGAGTATGTGTCAATCCAATTTTTTGATATTCCAAATATGTTCCACACATTGCTGCAATTTTTCGTGCAATTTGTCATATGATTGATTGACATGTGTTTTCTGTTGTTGATTTTATTTCACATAACCCGGCTTTCATTCTCCATGTTGTGGCTGTAGCGGTCATGTCATTCTTCATGGAAAGTAGCGATGAATGTCCATCTTCCATCGACACAAAATATATTATTTCCGCTGTGTTGTGCTGTGTCGTGTGGATCGTGAGACTGTAATTTTACATCGTATGATGAATTGTATAGTGTATGTGCTGTACGGGTGTCAAATATTTTCCTTGCAATCCATCGTCAGTACGATTGGACAGTGTATGGCGACTCTAATACGCAAAATATTGCAACTAATAGAAAAGACAAATAACAGCTTCTATTGTTTGTGGGAAAATTCCAGGATTGCATCAATTCTATATATATGAATGAATGTAACGACAACTATGTTACGTGCGCTTGAATTAAAAGCAATAATAAATTGAACTATTGCCAATTGAAGAAATTTACGGCATTCTCCTTCAATTTACATAAAGAAAGCAAGCAAGATTCTTGACTTTGCATTTAATTTTAAACGATTGTGCAATTCATTCAATATTCGACGCTTCTTTGACATCAGAACATATTATTATTTAGTTATTTTATACCTTACAAATGTATGCGCGCTGGCTGCCAAAATTGCTATTTTCATTCTGTATCGCGCCATTATGAAATGCTGAGAAGCTCGTGGCAATTTACTAAACGGAAGACAATACACATACATATTCATATTATTTGCTGTATATGTACATACATACCTATAGTAGCAATATTTATACGAGTACATATGTTATGGTTCGATGAATTCGAATACGCGAAATTGTGGCATATCTATAACTATACCCGTACATTTTAAACAAAAACGATACCGAGGCTAATTTCGGGTGCGGCCGAAATTTGGATACCCTTCGCTCTCTCAGGCTAAACGTTCTTTTCGGGCGTAACTACGACTTGTATGTGTGAAATTGGTGTAAAAAAAAATTTCTTAGAAGAACCAAAATGGGGGGTTAGGTTTGTATGGCAGCCCCATGACCCCATGCTCCGATTTGATCCAATCTCACATATGTTTTCTGTCATCAATAGAAATACATTTGTGTGAAATTTGGTTGATTTTGGTGCACAAATAAAAAAGTTTTCCCTAAAAGAACCTAATTTGGGGGGTTGGATTTGTACGGCAGCCCAATGACGCCATGGTCCGATTTGATCCATTCTTACATATGTTTTGTGTCATCAATAGACACACATTTGTGTGAAATTTAGTTGAAATTGGTGCACAAATAAATAAGTTTTGCTTAGAAGAACCTAATTTGCGGGGTTGGGTTTGTATGGCAGCCCCATGACCCTTAGTCTCGGTCTAGTGTTATTTAATATTGTTAAAGAAATTAGTGGTAAATGTATAATGTTAAAGCAGGAAAACTTTCATAAATATGTACATATTTGTTAGTCAACGGTATAGTCCACTGAATTATTGTATCACGACATTACGTTACCTCATATCATTGCTATTGCAAAATGAGATTATCAATGTCTTGTTCAATTTGGGAACGTAGTCGCATGCGTCAGTAGCATGTCAATGACAATTTTTAGCCACTTGTACTTTTAGTAAGCAATACAATGTGGATAACCACTATTGCTTAAAAAATTAATGTATGCATTGTATAAAAAGATCTTTTTTTGTTACAAATGATGAAAAAGATTTCCTCATTCAAGTAAATATAACAATTTACTTCTTTGAGGCAAAAATACAATGACGCAAAGAACAAACTCCCACAATTAATTTGAACACACAATTCTTCAAAATTTCGGCCCTTTATACTGGTTATAATTTGTTGTATGGTTGGTGTGGTAGTTGGCAGTTAGTGCGCTTACCTTAGGAGCACAGGGTCGTGAGTTTGAGTCCTACCGTCTTCATTATCTGACCAAAAACAACAAAGTTGTTAAAGTTACCCCGCCAAAGAAAAATTCATTTGCCGCAAAAAGAATACATATCACTCCAATCCGCCGCTCACAAGTAATTTTGTTTTAGGTGAAAATGCTGGAGAAGTTTCTGTATATTTTAGACTCTTATTTATTGATGCATTGTCTTTTTGAAACAGTTCTACGAAACACAAGGTTATTACGCAATGTGAAGAGTATAACAAGTGGAAATTTCCACAGAAAAGGTGAAAATAACACAATCGGGCGCAATACATCTGAGAGATTATTTCATCCCCTCCCGCCCCTTAGACATGTGGTAGATAGAAACTGAAAACTGCTTTAGGTAGTTGATCGATAAAGATTAAGCTATTGTGAATTTCAGATCTCTCCCTTTTCATATCGCTGATTGGCGCAACAAAAACTGGTCACTTAATCTGCCAGATGGATTGCGCCCGCCCTAATATTTTTGTTTTGGGATCCTGATGTCCCAGTGTTGTAATTTCCTAATGTCCTTATGTCCCAATGTCCGAATGTGCAAATATCACAGTGTCCAAATGGCCTAATGTGCGAATGTCCCACTACCCTAGTGTCCCAATGTCCCAGTAACGCAATATCCCCATGTCCCAGTCTCCCTGTGTCCCAGTCTCCCACCTAATGTCCTAATATAACAATGTTCAATTGTCCTACTGTCCCAAGGTCCTAATGTCCCAATTTCCTAATATCCCAGTTCCCAATGTCCCAGTATCCTAATGTGATAATATCCCAATGGCCCAATGTCCTAATGTACCAGTGTCCCAATGTACAAATGTCCCAATATCCCAATGTCCCAATATCCCGATATCCCAATGTCGCAGTATACCAAGTGTCCCAAGGTCCCAATAGCCAAATATTCGAATGTACCACTGTCCCAATGTCCCAATTTTTCTAGTGTACCTAATGTCCCAGTATCCAAATGTCCCAGCGTCACAATGTCCTAATGTCTCAGTGGCCCAATGTTCCTATGTACCAGTTTCCCAATGTCCCAATGTCCGATGGTCCTATTGTCCCATGGTCATAATAATGTCCCAATATCCTAATATCCCAGTGTCCCAATGTCCCAGTCTCCCAGTGTCCTAATGTCCCAATATCCCAATGTCCCATTGTCCCAATATCCCGATGTCCCAATGTCCCAATATCCCGATGTCCCCACGTCCCAGTTTCCCCAGTGTGCCTAATGCCCCAATGTCTTAATGTCCTAATGTCCCAAGACCCTAATGCCCCAATTTCCTAATATCCCACTGCCCCAGGATCCTAGTCTCCCAGTGTCCCAATATCCTAGTGTCCCAATGTCCCCGTGTCCCAATGTCGCGATGTGTTTAAAAAAATTGTCAATGCGATGAGCCGAAAAACGCAATTGTTGGAAATCTTTTGTTAACTTTACCTATTATTTTACCGTTATTCTACCACTTATCTAAATGGAAGACATTGATTCTTTAGAAGGACCACCAGAGGATCATTCATTCCAAATTTCATAAAAATCCTATCACGGGGAGAGACAGTAGAAGCATGTCTTTCTGCAACTGTAGACTCCAGTCTGAAATTGGGTTACTCGCTTAAGTCTGTGAGGGTGAAAATTTCACCGTTCATTGCATATATGTATTACCCGCTATTGTGCCGATCGAAGATTTTCTTTTTGAAAGGCACTAGAACAGGATATGTGGAATATTTTGGTAAAAAAAAATTTTTTGGGGGATGTTGCCTGGAAGGTTGTAGCCCTGTCAAACAAAAAAGCAAGTTGTCTCCGGTAATCATAGACTTGTTCGCTTTCGTTTTTTTCCTTTGGCGGGCGATACGCTCTCGCGTCTCTTGATATGTATTATATCCTATACTCATAAGACGGTATAGGGTATATTGTTTTTGATTGATATTATGAAACACTTCAAAGGAGCCACCGGAGATATGGCAAACTATGTTGTATATAAAAAATTGTTTTTGTTACAATTGATGAAAAAGATATCCTCATTAAAGTACATACATATACAGCAATTTGCTTTTTTGAGACAAAATTACAATGACGCAAGGAACAAACTACCATAGTAAATTTGTACACACAACTCTCCGAAATTTCGATCCTTAATACTGGTTAATATCATCTCACTCAGATGTCAAACGAGTATGTACCTTAAGGAGATAAATAAATCTGCAGACCATACTGATGCTCTCAACTCTTTAAAAAAACGCAGTTAAGGCCTTCAAAATTGAATATCACTAACACATTTCCAGTCTGGGACCTAGTTTCTATTTCGGAATGTTGCATCAGTTATTTACTTTTTTTACTCGTTAAATCTTCATCAAACTACGTTTTAAGGCCAATGTGCAAACTGTTGGATTGGGAACTTATTTTTTTTTTAAATATCAAAGGCGATGAGACAATAAAAAAGCCGTTAAACATATTTTAGATTTAATTCGTGGAGAAAAAAATCCGTATTCTTCCATACATTCCGAATTAAAAATAGTCGAGTCTTTAAATTTAAACAAAACAATTGGCTTTTTGCCAACACAGTATATTTGTACACTCCTCGCCACTTGAATATAACACCCTAAAAAAAAACTTGTTCAACCTCAATATAGCATTAGAAACTAAAGGTTTATTTTTAGATTTAAGCTTATTGAATTCGAAATAAAATGTAAAGACAGTGGTTCTTATATCTGTAAGAGTTGATTTCTTGGAATTATTATGTAAATGGTTTCAAACTTCTCCCTTGAATTTTGCGCCACTTGGACAGCTTAAAGGCTTAAACATCACCTGATTTTATAGTAAATGCTAAGGAGAAAATTTGTATTGAGGCAAGTGTTACCACTGTCGGTCGTGTTGGCAGGGTAGTCTGTGTCCTTTTGACACAGAGTAAATCTGTGTAGGGAACACAGATTTTTGGTGAGTTGCAACACCACGTACCCGAGCAGCCCAGGGAGGCCCCTTGTATAGTTGATACGCAATGGCGTGGATCTGTACAAAGACCATTCGGGCAATGACGCGACCGTGCTCCCGAGTCATGTATGGGTGGCTCACGACATGGCTGACCTTTTTCCCTATTCGTTTGGAAAGGCCGTCATACAAGTCGAACACGACGCAGTGTTTCCTCGTAAAGGAGGAATCCTTTATAAGCGATCGTGTGGAGCCTCGGAGCTGACGGCTTCGCATAACCCGAGCCACGAAGGGGCTAGTTAGCTGGGTGGAAAATGCCTACGCGCATATATCTAACTAGTTTGTGGATTGATGACCACACGTCCTGAGTCAAATTGCTGCTTAGTAAACGGATGGGGCCACCCCAATGTGTTCGGTAGCGCTACGAGTCTGCTTTAAGCAGACGAGTAGTCACAGGTCCAACGAACCTGGGATGTGCACATGAGGCAGCCCCGGGGTTGGGTTTCTGAAGGTGAGTGCATTCACCGGATGAAGAAATCCCCATCTGACAATAACACCTTGTCAGTAAAACACCGAAGGTCCAAACCGCCCGAAGGACCGGGAGATAAGGCCGTAACGGCAAGGTGCTCCCCTGGCGGTATACCCCGTAGATGGTATCTATGTCCGTAATGTTGCCCCGCCGGGGGTCTGGCTCCTTGTGACATCAGCAAAATGTAGTGGGATAGAAATCACCACGTACCTGAGCAGCGCAGGGAGGCCCCTGGTATGGTTGATACGCCATGCCATGGCGTGGATCTGTACAAAGACGCTCTACGAGTCTGCTTTAAGCAGACGAGTAGTCACAGGTCCAACGAGCCTAGGATGTGCACTTCTGAATTCTTACGTGAGTCTTAACCAATAGGGGTCCGAAGGAGGATCACACCTGCTATAGAGAAGACTTTAGCGAATAGTGTACCTCGGGGATGGGTGTGCCCAGGGGACCATGGTCATTGCCCATCAATGTGTTGGCCTCGAAGTGGCTTTAGGTTGTTACCCGAGACATCGAGCTGGTGATGCAGCCCCGCGGTTGGGTTTCTGAAGGTGGATGGAGAAATCCCGATCTGACAATAAGACCATGTCAGTAAAGCGCCGAAGGTCCAAAACCCGCTCGAAGGACAGGGAGATAAGGCCGTGACGGCTAGGTGCTCCCTGACGGTATACCTCGTAGATGGTATCTCTGTCCGTCGTGTTGTTCCGGAAGCTGAATACACAAAGAGAAAAAAACACTGAAGGCATTGGCGTACATTGGCGTAAGGCTTTTCCATTCTTTAGCAACCTTTAGAATCTATCGTGATCTGGCCAAAACATGACTTTGTTAAATTGGCCTTCATATTCCTCGGACCTAAACATTATCGGAAACGTTTGGGGAAAGATAGCCTGAAAATTTATAGAACTGAACATCAACATTTAATCATTTCTGAACTTACCCCCACCATCAAACTTTTTGCTTCTATTCGAGTGGCGCAAAATTCAAGATAAGACTTTTTAGCCGATTTACATAAAAATTCATATAAAACCAAGTGTTATAGATTTAAGAACCTGTGTTCATGCATTTGATTCAACATTTATTAAGGTTAAATGTAAAACTAAGCATCAAATTTCTAATGCTCCAGGTTCGGAGTTTATTGAAGTTGAACTATTTTTCCAGGGTGTGCTATTCAACTGGCGCGGAGTGTATATGCACGGAAAACGATTTTTCTGAATGAGTCGACTTTCGAAAGCATTGAATCTCCCCTTTTTGCACCAAAAAAGAAATCCATTAAAACAAACTGAAAAAATACAATCTCACAACGGGTTGCGGAGCTAAAAAGGCATTTTTCTAAAATGGCACAAGAACGAGTACACACTGTCAGTCAGGAAAACCACTACGCGACATGTCATTCACAAACCACTCATTCCGTTTTCTTCGTTCTTCGTTGAGTAGTTTTGCCCGTCGCCACCGCTTTTCGTTTGTCTTATCGTTCTTTTTACAATGCACGCGGGTGTACCGTTTTTAACCCGCCCAAGTTACCATTAAAGAGCATAATTACACGACTAATTACTATGCGAAAATGGATGTCAACAATTGCTCTTGCAAGGGGATTTTTTCTTTTCCCCGCGCGCAGTTGGGGATAAAATATGTATGAAAAGATGTGTGTGCTGATGCTGCATCTCATGGAACAGAAAGTGCTTGAGACCGTGGAAAAATTACAAAATGACAGATGAAGTGGATAGAAGATAGAAGAGAAAAGATTGAAGCGGTTCTGAATCTCCCCGGGGATATGGAAATTTTGTTGTGTACGCCTGTAAATCATTTCGAGGGACTAGAAATTATGTGTGTGCTTTAATATATTTTGAATGTTATATTCTCGTCCGGGAACGTCTCTTCCGTGTGCTATTATGCACATACATATGTATTTCCCTGTTATTATGCGAAAAGAGTAACTTAGAGTAGGGTGTTTACTTCAGCAAATTATGTTAAGTTTTTTAATTCATCATCCTTCCTTTAGGAAAATCCACAAGCAAATCCGCTGTAAAACAATATCTAGCTATATTTTACGACTAGAAAAAACATTAATTGGGGTGTCACTCTAAATGTCAGATCTTTAATCTTTTACGCTGAACTCCCAATCAATAGGATAGTTCCACTTGAAAATGGCGGTATGTCGAAAAGTGATAACGGTATTTTCTTCAAACTTGGTGACAATATTTCCAGTAGCCCTCTTGTTCTTTTAATAACACAAGCTCTCAAACCCGGAGTCCTGTTAGGATTTTCTTACGAGAAATCTTAAAAAGGTTTAAATGTGAGTGTCATTAGGATAGTTCCAGAGGAAATAAAACATCAAATAACGGTACAAAAGGATAATTTTATTCTGTAGAGTAGAACTTCCTTTAAGTAATTTGAGCTCAAAATGTCAAGCTGCGACAGAATTGTATATATGTATAGGTTTTTACGGTAATTTAAGTTAATTTCGTCCTAAGATCCAATCGCGTGCAGAAGCGCTTCAGTGTTCTTAAACTATTGCCTAACGGTATACATCTTCCTTGTCATCCATCCCCAAACCTTTCTGATGATATTTAGTTCTGGAGAGTCTGGTGGTGATTTCATAACGTCAATGGATTGGTCATGGAACCAATTTTTTATCAGCCTTGCTTTAGGAATGGGGACAATATCTGGTTGATATCTTAACGGACACTCTCTAGAGCGGAAACCCCTCGAAACGGACATTTTCAAAAAGACCCGATTTTTATTTATACTATGCCAGTGCAAATGAAAACCCTATAAAACGGACACCCCTTACGGACACGGACAGCCAAACTTACAACCCCGGAGGCAATTTTACGTAGGATTTTACATCTTTTGAACCGACTCCTTTTTTTAAACAAAGTGATAAGAATTACTTTACGTATTCAAACTGGTAAAATTCTTTGAAAATTGTCACACTTATCTAATAGAAAGCTTAAATATTCTTCATATGATAACAGACGAAACATAAGGCCTTGTTTTTTATACAAACTCCTCTTTAATTCTTTAGGAATAACTACAAAATTGTAAATTTTGTTAATTAAAGTCTATATGATTAACATGCGTCCGCTCACGACAGGTGTACCATGAAATTACAGATTATAGTGTCCATGTCCGGCTATGTGATTGCTATTGAAAAACATTTTTGGAAGGTTTCCTTCTTGTCTGATTAGAAAAAAACTATACGGTCGCCATACAATAATACCAGAGACACAGTACATGCATCCTTCATAATGCGTCTTGTATGAATATTTGTTTTATTTTTCACTGGGTTTATTCGGACACTCCGCCATAGCGAACACCCCTCTACAACGGACAACTGTGGTAGTCCCGTGGTTGTCCGTTCCCAGCAAACAATTTTATCGCTTTTTTCGAAAAATCACAAAAATGATACGAAACCGATATTATTCAAATAAAAAATTTATCGTAGACTTGTCTCCCCGACGAAAAATCATTTTATCGTCATCAATATGTCAGGAATGCGACTCCTATTAACGAAATATCGTCTGATTATTGCAAGGATGATAAAATAGTAATCCATCACAACGAGATAATGATGAAATTGTCAAAAAATAAAACGACTAATTTATTTCCATAATTTGTAATCTTAGATACCTCAGGTGTAGGACGTAGGACTACGAAACGATAGGTGCCCGGTTCGATTCCCAGTAGAAGCAAAGTGTAAAAAGGCAAAGTTAAAATAAGGTAAAAAAGTTAAGGATTAAATAGAAGAAAAATATTAGAAAAAAGGGAAAATAAAAAAAAATGTTCTTCACTTTTTCTATGTTTGTATTTCTATGTATAAGGTGACCAGATGCCAGAATGGTCAATGCTGTACATACTCTAACACTACCTATTGGTGAGATTCGGTTTAGAGACAAAACCAAATCCACTAAGGGAGCATTTTGAAAAATCGTGATGGTCGCCAGCATTTTCCGGTAAATGATAAGTAATAAGTCACTCCGCTGACCAAGGTACGAAAAGAAATTTATTTAATAGCCTATGCGTGAGGCTCAACTCAGTTGTTTGTTGGAGGCAAAATCATGTCTTCGTTTTAAAAAAAAATATTAATTGTCTTGATTATCTCTTTAAACGACATTAAAGTTTCGATTTCCTCGAAATTAAGGCAGATGTCTAGGTTGCAAATTATTTTAACAGATTTTTTATTGGAGGGCTACTTTGTAATATTCGGTTACAAAGCACTACCGTCGCATGTTCCATTGAATCATAACCGGTTCATAGCTGGATAGTCCCTTATCAATCTCTAGAGCTTAAAGCCACTGCTTAGGTTTCTCTTCCCCTATACAAGGGGAGGATATTCAAATGGTAGGTAGTGTGGCTCATTTGGGGAAAATTAATGTACAACGCGGGATTCCTCTATTTTTAAACGTTACAATGTAATAGCATTTTTTGTAAATTGTGTCAAAATGCCCGACTTGCCGAACTAAATCAAAATTTGCACCACCACACATTTCATCCCAGATATGACTTCACCTTCTGAAAACTGAAACTACAAAAAATTTCCAGTAAAACGACACCTCGTCCGTTACGAAGTTGCTCGTATCTTCCGAGATACACCCGTTAAATTTTACAATTTTTCATCAAAAATTCAAATTATAAAATCGTAAAGTAACGTTGATGAAAAACACGCTAATCATAACTGTTTTGTGGTGACCTTCTCGGAATAGCAGAAGAGATTTTTGCCAACACCTTCCCTATGATTTTGTGCGTACACAACTTTGAAGCTGAATTTTCGTACAAAAATCCGTTAAAGTGGGGATCATTAAAGTACATATTTGGATTTAGTAAAATTTCGACATTTTGATGCCCCAAAAGCTTTAAGATCCCGCTCTGTGGCACCACATGGGGCTATACGGTACTGACAAGAAAAGCTTTAAGTAACTTTTTTTTTGTTCTCTCACGCAAAGACGAAATATCATTTTCATTGAAAGACTCCAAATGTTTGCGAATTTATCTCCCAAGCATGTTTTAGTCGTAAAGTGTGGAGGATTTTTTGCGCAAAAATCCATTTCAGAGCATTTTTGTATTATACAAAAAAAAATTGTGCAAAATAAAAAAAAAATTTTTTTTTCAAAATTTTTATAATGTTAAGCGTATGGCATTTACTGCTATCATAAAAATTTGATGCCATAGACACTGGCATTTTGATTATAGGTAATATGGTGGTCAGTTGAAATGCTGGCGGAATCGTGGCAGTCATGTCAATTTGTTCTGGTTGTCTCTTTAAAATAGTTCAAAAGTTACAGCCAAAAACTCGAAAGCCTCCTGTCTGATCTTACTGAACTCTTGGTAAAAATTTCAAGTCTCTAGCTAAAATAGTTGGAAAAGTACAGCGGTAAACATGAAAACCTTAATTTGTCTTACTGAAATTTTGCATGCTTTAGTTCGTAAGTTACAGCTGCGCGCTTTCCAAGCATTGCAATGACGTGATGAATTTTTCTGGTTTTGGATAACTTTCAACTGTAAAAACATAATGAACATTAAATTGCTACGTATCGCTTTTCATCAACAAGCTTTGACGATACTTAGCCATTCCAGGTCTATTGCCTTGACAGATTCACCGTCAAACCCAAACGTGCCCAAAAAATGAAAGTAACTGTCGCCTGTTGCTCATCGCCATACAGAATGTGAGCTCTGATCTTGAGAGGTGGAAAAAAATTTGAAGTAGAAGCTCTTTGAATTGCTCATATGAGGTATCATTAGTTCAGTAATATCGTGTCGATTTAGTACCAATCCGTGAAAAAAATACAGAAGTTTTATTCTCACTCTTTCTTTATGTATTATGGGGCGCTGATTCCGATTATGAACTTTGCACCCTAAAAAAAGTGCCGCAACCTTTAAAAAAGGGGGGAAAGGGGGGCATTTTTTCGGTTTTTTTTCGATTATTTCCAAAACGGTAAGAGATACAGAAAAATGGTCTGAGGACGAAAAAAACTACATAAAATTATCTTTGCAATGATATATAACACATTAGAGTTTAATTGAATATTTCGGCGTTAGAATAGAACATAAATTAGAATATTTTAATTTTAGACCTTTTTTAAAAGCTCGATAACTGTTGAAAGAACGCCAGTTCATCCGTATAATTTTATATAAGTACTCACAACAAGTTTAAGATAATTTTAACGTAAACATTGAGTCGCTCCGGTCAAGGACCTCCATTATCCCCCCATTTAAATTTTCAAAACTGCATATCCATAACTCCCCCCAAAATTGAAGCAGAGTGCTAAATTTTGGTTTGTTGCGATTGGAGGTCATAGTCACCCCACCCACCAAAAATCAGCTCATTCGGATAAAAACTAAGGGTATCTCCCATACAAAGTGACCCATCAAGAGTTTGTTCTACGTACAACGTACTATGTACTCATTTTATAAACTGTAGAACAAAGTTGTCATGGGTCACTTTGTATGGGAGGTAGCCTTAGTTTTTATCCAAATGAGCTGATTTTTGGTGGGTGGGGTGACTATGACCCCCAATCGCAACAAACCAAAATTTAGCACTCTGCTCCAATTTTGGGGGGAGTTATGGACATGCCGTTTTGACAAATTTAAATGGGGGGATAATGGGGGTCCTTGACCGGAGCGACTCAGCGTTTACGTTAAAATTATCTTAAACTTGCTGTTAATACTTGTACAAAATTTTACGGCTGAACTAACATTCTTTGAAAAGTTATGGAGCTTTTAAAAAAGGTCTAAAATGAAAATATTCTAATTTATGTTCTATTCTAACGCCGAAATATTCAATTAAACTCTAATGTGTTATATATCATTGCAAAGATCATTTTATGTAGTTTTTTTCGTCCTCAGACCATTTTTCTGTATCTCTTACCGTTTTTGAAATAATCGCAAAAAACCGAAAAAATGCCCCCCTTTCCCCCCTTTTTTAAAGGTTGCGGCACGTTTTTTAGGATGCAAAGTTGATATTCAGAATCAGCGCCCCAAAATACATATAACAAAATTGAGAAATAAACTTCTGTATTTTATTCCTGACGAAAATACGATATTATTGGACTACATTGTGTGAAATCGTGAATGCTGTACATTTTGCTGTACGCTTCTGGATGCTGTACGACAAGTCAAAATGCTGTACTGTACAGCAAAATGCTGTACGTCTGGTCAGCTTATATTAGTCTATTATCGCCAAATTATCATCCTGGCGAATTAATATCGGTCACTATTCCTTCACAAAGGGAGTGACGCCTTTAATCCGAAAACGATATGAAATTCGAGAAATGTTTTCTATCAGTCGAATTGAATTCGTATCGCGGACGATAGAAATTGTTTGCTGGGTTGTAGGGAGGTTTTCCTGTGTTATACTCTGTTTCTCTTCCGTCTGATGTCATCCATTATTAAATCAATTTACGTTAAAAAATGCATTAATAAGTAATGCATATATGTATCATTTATACTAAGTGTATTGAATTCTTCTCATTTGAACCTTGACTCTGCGTTAGTTAGGTGTCAGGGGAACAGAGTAAATCAATCTAAGAATTGAATAAAATAAATAAAGGCGGGCGTATGTTTAACATATGTGCGAAATTGAATTGTTAATTAGATTCAAATGTTCATAGAGCAAGATCAAATACAAACCACGTGATTATATAAAAATGCATCATGCGATAGAAGAGTGTGGGTAAATGCGTCTTGGGTTATTAAAAGATTTACAATAATGAATAAAACGTGTATTTAAAAGCGAAACTTGTCTCATTCAGATATACACACCTAGTCAAAAGTATTTACACAAAGTGCATTTTTGTGCATGCTTCACAAACGGCGGCTTCTGCAGCGAGTATGGGGAGGTGAAATGCCAAAAAGCTTTTGTTTTCGCAAAGTTTAGCATATGCGAAGCCAGATGAAAGAAGAATTTAAAAAATAACTGTTCTTGTTCTAAAAATAGACGCAAATGAACTGATGCTTATCAGTTGTCAAAAGTATTTACACACGATTTCTTTGCGTCAAAAGTATTTACACACAATTCAATTTCATTTATTTCAGTTTAATATTCAATGTTAACAAAAGATTTTCTTAATTATAATAAAAAAACATTACTAATATTTAGTTATACCACCTTTGGCATCAATGACAGCTTGTAGTCTGTTGGGTATTGATTTTACCAAAGTTTGTGCAAATTCTAAGATCAATTTGGACCAAATTTCCTCAATTTCAGCAATGGCTCCCTCGCGTTTTCTATCTTTATCAATGGTCCTCTGGTTTTTAATAAAAGCCCAAACGTTTTCAATAATATTTAGATCAGGGCTTTGCGGCGGCCAAGGAAGAACCGCCTGATTAAGGTCATTAAAAAATTTTGTGGGTATCCTACCCTTATGGCATGGAGCATTGTCCTGCTGCAGAATCCAGTCACACGTTGAAAAAAGTCTGTTTCCTGATGTGAAGGCATGGTTATTTATGATATGGAGGTATCCGATCTGGTTTAATGTCCCTTCTATCGGTACCAGGTCTCCGAAGCCATAGTAGGAAAGGCATCCCCAGAACATGACTGTGCCGTCACCAAACCTATTGATTGGCTGGGCTGCCAAATGCTTTTGTTTTTTTTAAATGCATAAAATGCTTGCTATATGACCCCTGGTACTGAAACGCAGCCTCATCTGTCCATAAAATGTTGAACCAGAAGTCAAGAGGCTTCTTTATGTATTCCAACGCAAATTTAAGACATTTTGTTTTGGTTGGTGTGATGTCAATCACTTTACGGACAACATAGGTATTAAAATCAGGTTCCTTTAGCCTGCGTCGCAGTGTAGCATCACTAATTTGTTTGCCAATTATTTTTTTTTTACTGTGCGGCAATTTGGACAGGACTTGCACTTGGATTATTTGCTACAACTGCTAGTATGTGCCTGCATTGTCTTGGGTCCAACACAGGTTTTCGACCTGATCTTTTTTGATTTTCCAAGCTTCCAACTGTATCGCACTTTTTTACTAAGTTGTACACAGTTTTTCGTGAGATTTGATACAATTCAGCTATTTCGACTGCGGAGGTACCGGTCTTAAACCTAGTAACAATTTCAACTCGGCGCTCAACGGTTAACTCCTTTGTTTTCGGCATTTTATTAAATAACTGTAATTAGTTAAATGATTAAATCAAATTATCTGTAAATGGATTACAATTATTAGAACAAACGAACCTGCACTTGTCACTGCAAACCAAATATTAATGGCAAACGTCCGTTGTGAAAATACTTTTGACGCAAAGAAATCGTGTGTAAATACTTTTGACAACTGATAAGCATCAGTTCATTTGCGTCTATTTTTGGAACAAGAACAGTTATTTTTTAAATTCTTCTTTCATCTGGCTTCGCATATGCTAAACTTTGCGAAAACAAAAGCTTTTTCGCATTTCACCTCCCCATACTCTCTGCAGAAGCCGCCGATTGTGAAGCATGCACAAAAATGCACTTTGTGTAAATACTTTTGACTAGGTTTGTACATGTATACACTGATTCATTCAACTTTTGCTCTCGCACGCGGTGTATATAATTACACTAATTTATTTTTGACAAGTTTAACGACACTGTTAAGCTTTGCGTTCGTAGAGACGACTCATGTGGTGATCGCTTAGCGATCGAAGTTAAACCACCGGTTCTGAGTACTATATGCATATATTTTCTATACAGATATGTTTCTTTAGTCTATAGTCGATACATACTAGGAAAGTAACATCATTCAAAAAATATTCAAATATGGCTCGAAATTGGATGCAGAACTACTATCGCTTAGAAATCATCATATGAATCGTCTCTACGAACACGTACCTTTATAATCTGCAATCCGTGCATCATGTATGATGTACATATAGGTATACAAACTTTATTAGGGGCTGAGCATAATGAAAGTCATAAAAATTATGTCAAGAAACGGATACGACTTTTGACCATGTCGGATTATTTCATTTCTTTTTAAGTTCCAGATTGGAATCTAAATCGATTTGACTTATCCTCTGGTCCACTTTCCACTTATATTTTTTAACAAATAATCGAGATGTTTGTGTACGAGTATATTCATAATTACAAATTTAGTTTTTGATTGAACCGAGAATTTCAAATAATTACGACAGGGCCCAGTACTGGACGACTTGTTAAATCAAAGTGGCACTATAAACTGCGCGACAAATGCTTAGGCTCAACAATTTTACCTTGCGGGAATAGTATTTGTATTCTGGTTAGTGTAGTGGTTAGTGCGCACACGTTCGGTGCACAAGGTCATGGATTCGAGTCTCACCGTGAACGAATTCAGTTTATGGTGTTTTTCAAACGCAATTGGATGGAGCTTTCGATTCATTAACTGCAATGTAACCACCCAAAAGCTCTTTATTTATCATAGTTAGCCTATTATTTTTGTTAAAAATGTCAATAATCATATGTTTAGTGTTTGTCATCCTGAATATGACGATATTCATGTCATGTCTAAGTTTTAGAGTACAGTGGAACCCCGATAATCCAGACCGCGAAAGTCCGGATATTCGATAAATCGGTATCGGACTAAGGCCCAAATTTTCTTTAATTTTGATAAATCTGAGAATTTTATGAAGGTTTTCCTATCGTAGTGCGCCCTAGACTTAAAGAAACAGCTATTTCGACAATAAAATTTATTATTTTGGTTAAAAACCATTAAATTTTGAGCAATTTAAGGACTACTACCGTCTACCGGAGTGTTAATAGGTGCGTTTCGAAAATCTGAATAATTCGATAATACGGATGGGGTCCGTCCGAATCAATCCGGATTATCAGGGCTCTACTGTAGTTTACATCATTATGTTCTACGTACACCCATAGGTAAATAGATACATAATGTATGTACACATGTATATATACGAGTTGATTGCCCGCGAGTACCTCAACACAAACGTATTTTAAAAATTAGGTTCTGCTCACAAGAAAATAAATATTATATCCATGTATAGATTTATGAATTTTTTCACCAAAATTTGTTAAAAAGTTTTATACAAATAAACAGCGAAATTATTTTTTCTTTATTTAAAAATATTTTTTTATCCACAAAATTACAAATAGTTTATCGCTAGTTTTTCACTCTTTTTTATTCATTACGTTGGTCCTTTGATGGACATTTAATGCATTATATGTATGTAATGTTTTGTAATTCTTTTACGAAATTCACTGTTGCTTCCAATTTGGCTAGTGTGTCATGCTTATCGAGTTTATGAAGCTCAGAGCTTTTAGCGGTTTATGGAACCAGTTTATCGTCTGGTGTGTCAGGATTATAACACAGTCCATGAAAACTAGCAAATAATGCCTTAAGTGCACTATTCATATTTTGATAAAATCTGCAACGAAATACTCGTACATTCTTTCATATTTCATTTTATGATTTCTCATTTTCGAATTTCTGGGTCTGGGAGGGACTCTAGCCCAGTTAGCCCCTCCCGTGGTTGCACCGCTGAAAATCTTCAATATTTTGTAACACTTTTGGGTTTTGACTTGATCTCAAAATCCTCCGAGGACAGAGTGACCCTGCCGTGAAGGCCTGCCAGACACGTACATGCCCAAACCTTCTCAGTCCTGACCACGACGCGTGCCGGTGACCTAGCTCAGCTACCGGGACTATAGGAGGGGTCCAAAAAGATGGCGTCAGGCTGCCTCGCTAGGTCACCGGCACGCGTCGTGGTCAGGACTGAGGAGGTCCAACGTGGGGCCCTCAAGTTAATATTCGGTTGACCTTGTTCAACCTCGGGAGCTATCCCACCTAGAGTTCCCTTCTAATTGCCCCACAGCCGGACTTGTCAGCTGTCGAAGTTAAAGCCTCATTTAGTAGTCCACAAGTTCGGCCCAATTTTTTTCTGCCCTTCAGTTAAATTTCCCTTCCCCTTAACGTAGCTTATCCCATCCCCTCCTATTTCCAAACAGGCAGTGTCTACGTGGTGTAGTTTTGAGTTACATATCACCCTTCAAATTTTCAAAAAACGACAAACGCCAAAACAGTGTCCAGCAGAACACATAATTTCCAATTCATTTTTCTCGGTCTATTATCAAAATGTTGGCGGTCTTCGTTCAAGAACAAATGACTTTTACCTTGCAGCTTCACAAGAAGATTATGCTGCCATTTGCTTAACCGAGACTTGGCTTCACACAGACATTACAAATGAAGAACTTTTCATAAGAGACTATGATGTCTATCGTCGCGACCGTTATGAGGCTTCGACTAAGAGAGGAGGTGGTGTTTTGGTAGCTATCAAAACAACATTCCCATCTCATGAAGTTGAGCTTTTTCATAAGGACGTGGAACAGATATGTGTTTCTATCAATGTTTCTCGCAGCGAAAAAGTATATATTTTTAATAGCTATTTACCACCTTTGAGTTCAGTTGATGTTTATAACAAACATGTAGATAATATCTCCAAGCTATTTGCATCTTTTGAGGAAAAAGACAAATTGATTGTTGTTGGGGATTTCAATCTTGGTAATATAAGTTGGTACTGGAACGACGACGAGAAAAAAAATCTGCCGCGTGATTTACATCTTGAGTGTGAATCTGTTCTAACAGATTGTTTGTTTGCAATGGATTTGATGCAAATTAATCTTGTTAAAAATTCGATTGGTAGAATTTTAGATCTAATATTTGTTAGTACTTGCTTGAATGCTTCTGTAATTAAAGTAGATAAACCAATTTTGCCCAATTCAATCCATCACAGTGCTCTTCTTCTTGAGTTTGTTTTTTATGATTACATTGAAGAAGAGCCCGAAGTTATTCCTACTAGAAATTTTCAAAAAGCCCAATTTGAAAAACTAAATTCAACATTTTTTAATATGGATTGGGCTCCAGTTATATCGAATAGTAATCTTATTGAAAGTTATACAATTTTTAATTCAATTTTAAATAAATCTATTCGCAAGTACGTTCCTTTAAAAAAGAACAAAATAAAAGCAAAAAATCCTTGGGCTACCAAAGAATTGTTCAAACTTAAGAGAGCAAAAAATAAGGCCCATATATTATACAAGAAATCATCCTCTCTTGCCAATAAAGAAAATTTCTTTAGATTGAGAAGAGAGTATGAATTAATGAATAAAAATCTTTACAAACAGTATATTGCGAGAGCTGAAAATAATATAAAGAATGACAGTAAGACATTTTGGAATTTTATAAACAGCAAGCGTAAGAATACGGGAATCCCAAAAAATTTAGAATTCAATGGCAATTTTTACAAAGATGTTCAATCGGTTTGTGACGGATTTGCTAGATTTTTCAGTTCAGTTTACAAAGTGCCAGACTCCGTTTCATCAGAAATGAATGCTAACACCAATGGAAGTCAGAGTGCATTGGTCCCTCGGATAGCTCAGGAGGACCTTACGAGTGCTCTTGAGATTTCTGAGGATGACCTATTGAATGCTATGCGTGATCTTGATGTTAGTATTCAGGCCGGACCTGATGGCATTCCTAATATATTTTTGAAGAATTGCATGCAATCGTTATGTCGTCCTTTAGCCTTTATTTTTAATTTGTCCTTGACTTCAGGTGTTTTTCTTGATGAATGGAAAGTTTCATACATATCGCCTGTTCACAAAAAGGGTCCGAAGCATCTTATTGATAACTATAGACCCATAGCTAAAATATCTGCAATACCGAAGTTGTTTGAAATGCTTATTAAAAATAAAATAGATGTTTTAATTAGCCGTTTGATATCGCCATGTCAACATGGATTCCTGAAAGGAAAATCAACTTCAACAAATTTGGTATCATTTACTAAATTTGTCGCTGATGGTATTGAGCAGGGAATGCAGGTTGATGTGGTATATACCGATTTTTCGAAGGCTTTTGATAGAGTAGATCATAATATTTTACTTACAAAACTAGAACATTTAGGAATACAGTCAATTTTTCTAAGCTGGGTGAGATCCTATTTAACGGATAGGACTCAGTTGGTGAAGTTAAATGGCTGTACATCTCGCTCTGTTATAAAGTGTTCATCAGGGGTTCCGCAAGGAAGCCATTTAGGACCACTTTTCTTTTTAGTTTTCATAAACGATATCATCCAAAATTTTAAATTCGTGCGTGTATGGCAGTATGCCGATGATATGAAAATCGCTATGAAAATACGCAACATTGATGATTGCCTTAAGTTGCAATCCGATTTAGAAAAGCTGCAATTTTGGTGCCGCGATAATAATTTAAATTTAAATGTTAGTAAATGTAAAGTACTTAGCATATATAAATTGAAAACTCCGGTCTTCTTTGAGTACTCCTTAACAGGTAGTGTTCTTGAAAGGGTTGCCGAAATATCAGATCTTGGTGTAATTTTCGACCATGAGCTTTCATTTCGACAACACATTGATTACATTATTTCAAAAGCGAATAGTATGTTAGGATTTGTTAAACGTAATGCGCGCGAATTTAATGATGCTTTTACTTTAAAAATATTGTATGCAGCTTTCGTTCGTTCGCACCTGGAGTATTGTTCTATTGTGTGGAATCCGTTCTATAAGGTGCATATCGAGCGTATAGAAAGAATTCAACACAATTTTACACGGTTTGCCATTTATCAAATTGGCTGGCGTTTCAAGCCAGATTATAAAACTCGCTGTTCCTTATTGGGTTTACAAGCCTTAGATTATAGAAGAACATTTTTAAACGCTATGTTTATAAGAGACCTGTTTTGCTCTCATATTGTTTGTGAAGATATATTAAATAACTTTCAAGTCAGAAATATTCCTCACAATTTGCGGCGGAACAACCTTCTTGTTCAGCCTTATCATAGAGTAAACTATGGGCTTAATGAACCAATTACAAGGTCAATTATTCTTTATAATAGTTTGAAAGACTTAGTTAATTTTAATTGTACTAATAAACTAATGTTTAAAAGAAGTTATTTTGATAAATTTCCTTATTAATATATTTTGTTTTCAGTTTTTTTTTACGATCTGCTAGAGTTTACACTCGATTGATTGATTAGTCACTTACGTACGGATAGTAAGTAAAGTGATGCCGAGAAGCCTAGTCCCGGGACAAAAGTTTCTGTGAGGCAAAAAAAAAAAAAAAAAAAAAAAAAAAACAAGTGGACAATCCGTCGGTCACTAGGAATTTCTCTTGGAATTGCTGACAACGGGAGGTTCTTCCGACGTTCAGACCAGGTTCCTCGGACGGTTTTCCACCTTTGTGTGTAGACACTGACCTTAGCTAGTATTCTCCAACAAGTACGTAGGAGGATCTCGTCGCGGGTTTTGACGCGTTGTGTTAGGGTAAAGACGCCAGGCAAATGCGGTGGAGCGGTGTTTACACTGTTACCTCGACTGCCGCAGTCTGACCCCATGCACTGCCCCGAATAGAGTCGCGATCCTGCAGTACTCTTCCCTTGTTTTCTTTTGTAAAGCGCAGCCAAACGACGTGAAGCACACCCAGAAAAAAAACTAATACAACAACACAAGAGTCAACCGAACGGCCAGGGGAAGGCTGGGAAGCAAATTACACTTAAGTATCGCAACTATTACATATTATCTCGATTTGAATAACGCATCCTTTGACATTACCGCACTAAGCTATAGAAATTTAAGCATCGTATCGCTTTCTATCGATTGAATCACATTTATTTTGTAGACTCGCTAATATAAGATCATCTACTAGTAATTAGACTAATCTTTAAAATGCCACTTAATCATTCACCGCCGACGCTAGCTCACGGTAGGGGGTTGTAAGCAGAGATATAAACGTGATGACTAGGGCGCAGCTCAACCCTGGTGCTGCGGAGTTTCCGCCATCGAGTCAGGAAAGCAAGGTCAGTTACCTCCGCCACAACAAAGTCCTTTATTTCCACCCCAGCAAACTCATTCCATTGCCGCCATTGGCCCAACAAGCCGAGCAGACGCCAGTTTTAGAAAAGCGAAGCCGAGATTCGTATCCCGGTTGGGGTCTACCACCAGTTGGGTGGGAACAACAGTTTGCGTCGCAATCACAAAGACCACCGTGGTGGGGTCAACCCCCTCCTCCATGGTTTGGGCATCAGCCACCTCCTTGGTGGAGGCTAAAGCCGCCAGCTTGGTTAGACCGCCAAGAAACAGCTCCACCTATTCATACAGGACCTACGGGCCCACAGCGTTCCTAACAAGGTGCAGGCACACAACATCCTGGAATTGAACCGACGAATACTTCATCCCCGACACATCGCGATGAAGTTCTACAATTGGCTGATAATATTTATATTTTAGCATAATTTCGGAAATTCACCAAAATCATTTTTGTTTTAATACGCACGCATGTAATTGCGTAAGATTTGTTTATAGCCAAATTGAAACCTTCAAAAACTTCACCTTATTTATAACACTTATACGAGTACTGCTTATACTATTCGTATATATTTAACGTTTATTTAAGCCATCGTCGCCATTCAAAACACCCAAAGAGTGTTGTTTGGTCTATCTAATATAAAATGTAAGTTGTAACCTCCCCAAACGTGGCGCTATACAATGAAAATAGTCCGCCGAATGGCCGGCTACGTGATGTCATGTTTACAAACAGAACAAAAACGGTGTGTATATACCACACGAAAAAGAAAAAAAAATTAAATCAACACGTAATGTGTGTATACTGTATACAGACAGGGTGTCCGGAAATCTTTGATATACATTTTTATGGTTGATATTTGAGTTTTTTGTTTTTTATGGCTTTTTTTTTATGGATTTTATCGCCTTTACTTCCAATACTCGCCGTCACACGACATTATCCTATAGTTTTCGAGGCCCAGTATCAGCGGCTGGGCTTCAAAAGGAGGAGGAATTGAAGGCATCCTCACTTCTTTATTGCTTCCATCGAGCTATCCGTTCCCCATGCAATCATTTACATTAAAATTAATTTGAAGCACTGTAAAAACGCAGTCTATCGATTTTAACGCAGTCACTTTCGTATGTTTGTACATATTTTTGTCTTAGGGCAATGTGCTATGAAAATATTGTTTTACTTAGGTGTGCTCGTTAGGGTAATTTTATTTGGAGATACCTTTCAGGGACTAGCCAGGAATTTGTTTCGGGAGGGGTCCAACTCATAGGAATGCTATCGTGCTATTCAATTTTTAGTTTCGATTTTACTTTCTTTTACTGAATTGTTCCCATTAATCCAGCTATCTCCAAGCGCAAACTAATTGCAGCTTGCCCTTCACTTGACCCAAAAGGGCCGAATACTCACGAAACTAATTTAATTCTTTAATTGAAAAAAAGTATAATTTCAACGAGTGACAAGTGAAATTAGTGCGAGATATGACATGGACCTTAGAAATAACACCCCTAGGGGAAAAGGGAAAGGGAAAGAGCCGGATATTCCGCTATGGAGACTATAACTACCTGCGCAAATAAATGATTATGCGAAATCGATTTCCTCTCCAAAAAGCTAACAAAATGCTCATCTAGTTGTTGAGACATTATTCCTCGTTGGGTTTCAGTTGCTAAAAACAAAATTAATTCTTCTGGCTAGATTCACGTCTTCTTTGGACCCGAAATTTGTGGTAGAAAAATGATGGAAAATCATTGTACGACATTTTTCAATCCACGTGTTGGCAGAAATAAATTCTTTGTTAAAAACAAAGCTCTGTTTAAAAAATAATCGATCGTATTTTCTTTTTATACCCTTCGCTTATTAAGCGTAAAGGGTATATTAACTTTGTCATGAAGTTTGTAACGCATTGAAGGAAGCATCTCCGACCATATAAAGTATGTATATATATGATCAGCGTGACGAGCTGAGTCGATTGGACGATGTCCGTCTGTCCGTCTGTCCGTCTGTCTGTCTGTTGCGACGCGTTTTACTCGGCCAGTTTAAGAGCTATGGAGCTGAAATTTTGCACACGTTGCAGGCAGTTTGTATGTTTGAATCGCTACAATCCGACAAGGGGGTCGTGGGGCTGCCATACAAACCTACCCCCCAAATTTAGGTTCTTCTTAGAAAAACTTTTTTATTTATGCACCAATTTCGATCAAATTTCACACAAATGTGTTGTAATTGGGAACACACAATATATGTAAAAATCGACCAAATCGGACAATGGTGTCGTGGGGCTGCCATACACACCTAGTCCCCCAAATTATGTTCTTCTTAGAAAAACTTTTTCGCACAAATGTGTTTCTAGTAATACCACAAAATATATGTAAAACTGGACCAAAGTGGATGATGGGGTCATAGGGCTGTCATAGAAACCTAGCTCCCCAAATTAAGTTCTTCTAAGAATTTTTTTTTATTTATACATCGATTTCAACCAAACTTCACACAAATGTGTTTCTATTGATGACACAAAACATAGGTATGTATAAATAGATGGAGTCGAACCATGTTGTCATGGGGCTACCATACAAACCTAGCCCCCTAAATCAAATTTTTTTAAGAAAAACGTTTTTATTTGCACACCAAATTCAATGAAACCTCAGAAACTTATTTTTCTATTGATGCCGCATAACAAACGTGAAATCGGGCTATGGGGTCGTGGGGCTGCCATACAAACTTGACCCCCAAAATTAGGTTCTTCTAAAAAAATACTTTTTTATTTGGACAAATTTCAACTAAAACCTTATGAAAATGTATTTTTAGTGATAGTACAAGACATATGCAAAAATGAATTATATCGGACCATGGGGTCATGGGGCTGGCATATAAACTCAACCCCCAAATTAGGTTCTTCGAAGAAAACCTTTTTGATTTGTCCACCAATCTGAACCAAATATGTTTTAATTTATGCCACAAACATACGTAACAATTGATGGGAAGGCAATAGGGCTGCCCAACAACCTCCTTCCCCCTCTTTTTGGTTCTTATAAGAAACCTACGTCTCGCTTCGCGCAATAAATCTTCGCCACGGCACTTATGAGAAAATTCAAAAGCATGGAAGCGGGGAGGACTGAACACTAGTCATAGGTAAGCCCGAAAAAACTTTTAGACCGAGGGGAGCGAAGGGTATCCAAATTTCGGCCGCGACCGAAATTAGCCTCGGTCTCGTTTTTTTTTAAGAAATGCTTACGACCTGTGCAGCGGAAAGTCTAAACCTTCAAGCTCACATGAAACATGCTCGTTCGAGAAAAAGGTTCGCAAAGATTTCCAATAAATAAAATGGGAATAAATAGTAATTTTCCACATCGAATATTCCGCAGGTTTTTTCATAGACTCTGCGCAATTTATTTTAAAAGGTTGTGTTCAGAGAATTGTGTATTAATATTCGAAATTTCCCATCTAAACTATTTGCCATTTGGGATATTTTGGGGTCCGGACCGCATAGACTCCTCCCCTGGCTACGTCCCTGATACTTATTGTGGTTCTAGAACTCTCAAGCCACCCTTCAGATTTTCATGTTGCGTTTATAGTGTTGCAAATCATATAAATTAATCACCGGTATTTTCCGGACACTCTGTATATAATTTATTCCACCTTGCACTTACAACTTGGCACAATGTATGGTAAGAAAAGAAACTTCTTCTTTAGGAGTATACGTGAGAGAGCTGGTTATACAGCTTGAGGCCACCATTGACTTAAAACAACATGGAAGAATGAATCAAGACAATAAACTGGTTGAGTGTGCTTTTGATGAGAAAAGGGGCTTGTTACTGTCGTTATGTTTACTTCCTTAACCTGAAAAGTTGGAAGAGTTTTCTTTCATGTTTAAAGTAAATATTTTCAGCAATACAATACCGATTTAACGTGAATCAAAGTTCTAAACTATGAATATTATTGTTAATATGAAAATCATATGAAAACACGCAGTGATTTAGTCATCAACAACAGATTCAAAAATATATTCTTTCATCACTATTTAAAAAATAGAATGAATAATTTAAGTTTTGTTTCTAGAAATAGAAGAAGCAGCCTTGAATACTTAAATTTGAGTTTCCGGCAGGTAATGTGTGTCATTACTAACCTACCATATACGATACCAATTAACTTCATAATCAGACGGTCGTGGTGTCTTACATCAATAGAGAGCATATGAATGGAAGTAAATTTGTATGTTATGTTTATTATACAATCTAGCGACGCGGGAGCCTCCCGACCGCCAAAGAAAAACGAAGAAATTTGATCAAATCAAAAGTGAGAAGCGACTAAGGCCCGTATTTATGAACATTCCTTAACTCAAGGAGACCTTGAGTCAAGGATGCCGAAATTCAATAAATTAAATGTCATTTCCCATACTTTTTGATAGAAATCATTTATATTCAGTCAATGCATCCTTTATTTAAGGCAATACTCAAGGAGACCTTAAGTTTTCAATAGACTTGAAATATTATATTTCAAGGAAGGTGGGTAGCTACCATGCTTAGAGAAAACATAGCAACTCATGCCATGCGTTAGTCCAGAGTGGCTATGTGATCACACAACCCATATGTGTTTGACTCCAAATTTATTACACTACACTCCACGAAATAATTCAAATGTCAAAATATTGTCGATGCAATTATTAACCCTTCTGATGCCGCCTACGAGCTATTATGCCTAAGGTGTAGCTGAATCTTCTGTTAAATCAATCTTATTTTTTGAAGAGGTCTAACTTTGGTTCTAGAAACAGTTTACATACTGTGTCTTGCGATGATGCGCCGTTTTTTCGATTCTTTAGACATAGTTTACATTTCGCTGAACGTTTGATCGCATTTGTGGCCGTCTGTTCCTTTGAAATTTATATGGAAAGGGGTGGAAAATATTATTGAACGATATTTTTCATCAAGATATAGTACCAATGGTCTGTCTGGATATATACGCCAACAGATGGGTTAAATATCACGTCGGCATTTTAAGAGAGTAATGAATATTCGGCGGATTTTATATTCTCAATTGTAAACAAAAATTGACGTTTGAATAATATTTTCACGCATACTATGAACTGCAATAGTGTGAGAACGGTGCCATTTTTATTTTCTGATGCCCACTCTGGACTAACGCATGCTTTCTCTAAGGTTGTCGCTAATTGTCTTGAGAATATTTTATTATCCAGCCTATTGCCTTAAATAGTTTTATACTAAAAGAAGATGCGGTTCCGACTTAAAATCTACTATTAGCTTCGTGTGTAGACGCCGTCAAAACCAGCAATGAAAGAAAAGAACGAGCCGCTGCGAGAATACGACGAGTGGAAATAGGTGCTATTTTTAAAGATACTGGGGAGTCCGCAAAGGATGTGCTCTGCCAGGATAGCATTAAGAAATTATTTTGAAAATCAAGATTGTATTTTATGAAAAGAGAACTGAACAGAAATTTTAAAGAAAATGTAGAGGAAATTGGACAATGCTGATGCGAAAAGAAAGAATAAAATTAAGAAAATTGTTGCATAGAAACAGATCTTTTCACTTTTTTGTTTCTTAGTATAAAACAAGCTGCCAAAACTCGCTTTCACACCCTGTGCTCGCTCCGCTGGCATTAAATTCCCCTTACTCTTTACATCGTCCAAAATGATCAACGATATTTCCGACATGTGCGACCTTATTAACGGTTACTTGGAAGACCTCAACACCTTCTTCATTAGCAAGAACCTGAAGTTATCAGCGCCCAAATCCTCGGTCACCCTCTTTACCACGTACAACCAGGAATACAGACTATGGCTAGATATTAAAGTAAACAACGCCGAAGATCCCACTGTCCGTCACCCCAAAATCCTCGGCGTCACAATTAACAATCATGGCATCTTTAACAGCCACGTCGACAATATTTGTGACAAAATGAAGAGTAGAAACAAGATCCTAAGATCTCTTGCTGGCAGCAAATGGGGAACAGATAAGGAGACGTTACTCACTACTTATAAAACCATCGTTCAGTGTTAAACTATGCAGCACCCATATATGGACAAACAATCTCTGCAACAGTCAATAGAAACGGATTCAAACGTGACAGAATGCAGCTAAGCGTACAATTACTGAATGTGTACGCATGACATCACAAGATCACCTCCACCAAGAGACAAAGCTGCTAAATCTGAAAACTCATAATGAGCTACTCGCTAAGCAATATCTTGTTGGTTGTTATCGTAGTCAACACCCGAATCTCGATCTTATGGACAAAACCCCACCTCCACGTCATGTTAGACGTACATCAAGGGACAAGGAAAGGGAAGTCCAAAGATTCAAAAGAGATCCTCTCAATAACACCAACAGCTACAAGGCGGTTCTAAAGCAGTTGCATACCAGCGAGGTAACTAAAGCCACGAATGATCTATCTGTAAACCGTGTCCTTCGAACTCGACCACCGGATGTCTCCAATGATGAACTACAGCTACCTAGAGCCACACGCACCATCTTGGATCAGCTTCGCTCTGGATGGTGCTCCAGACTTAATTAATTTTGGTCCCGCATCGACAACGCCATTGCAGACATTTGTCCAGCGTGTGGAGCCAGCCCGCACAACGTGGACTAACTTTTTTTATACCCTTCGCTCATAGAGTGAAAGGGTATATTAACTTTGTCATGAAGTTTGTAACGCATTGTAGGAAGCATCTCCGACCATATAAAAAGTATACATATATGATCAGCATGACTTGGTGAGTCGATTGGGCGATGTCCGTTTGTCCGTCTGTCTGCTTCTTTTTGCTGCAGGCAGTTTGTATGTTTGAATCGGTAAAATCGGACAATGGGGTCATGGGGCTGCCATACAAACCCAACTCACCAAATTAGGTTCTGCTAAGAAAAACTTTTTTATTTGTGTACCAATTTCAACCAAATTTCACACAAATGTGTTTCTATTGATGGCACAAAATATACGTAAGATTGGATCAAATTGGACCATGGGGTCATGGGGCTGCCATACAAATGTAACTCCCCAAATTACGTTCTTCTAAGAAATACTTTTTTATTTGTGCATCAATTTCAAACAAATTTCACACAAATGAATTTCTTTCGATGACACAAAACATATGTAAGAATGGATCAAATCGGACCATGGGGTCATGGGGCTGCCATACAAACCCAACCCCCCATTTTGGTTCTTCTAAGAAACATTTTCTACACCAATTTCACAAAACCTTGAATTAATGTGTCTTTACTAAAGCAACAAAAAAGTTCAAAACGAATGGAATCGTAATGTGTGGTCATGCTCCCGCAACCCAATAAAATTTTAAATATTTTTATTTGCCCACTTATTTCAACCAAGCCCAAAACTTTTGTCAAGACGGAAGAAAAAGAATGAGGAGGGGGATTAAATGCAAGTGATAGGTACGCCCGAAAAGAACTTTTAGCCCAAAGAAAGCTAGAGCGAAGGGTATCGAAATTTCGGCCGCGTCCGAAATTAGCTTAGGGCCTTAGGCCCGTATTTATGAACATTCCTTAACTTAAGGAGACTTTTTTTTCTATGAAAAAGTATGGGAATGACATTTAATTTATTGAATTTCGGCATCCTTGACCCAAGGTCTCCTTGACCTGTGGACTTTCGCATAGCGGCGGTGACTCAGGAACAAAGCACAACCCTGGTCAAAGCAGACAAAAAAGTCTCCTTAAGTTAAGGAATGTTCATAAATACGGGCCTTAGACTATGTTTACACGACGGAACAAGTACGGGTTTTCGGACCTCCGTAGCTCGGATCCTGGTTGCTCCTGAGTGTTTAAATTTGGTAGATGTTGTCGCTCGCGCCGTCTTACGAAGTTTAGAAAATTTCAAGAAGATACATAACAGTTTGAAAATTGCATTTTTTCGAAAATCTTGTTCTCGTTGTTCTTGTTGTTTATTGGCAGGACTACAGCCTCGTAGAGAGCGTCTCGGGATAGACAATTCGCCCTTGTGTAAGACATGACATTGGGCTCCGTTATAGGACTCCTTAATGATGGCAATAAGTTTCTCTGGTATGCCTCTCACGTAAGGCTGTCCAGATATATGCCCGGTCGACGCTATCAAACACCTTCACGAAGTCAATGAACAAAAGATGTAACGAGGATCTCCATTCAGCGGATCGTTCAATTATAATTCGGAGGGTGTTGATATGATCGCTACATAAAAAAACCCTCATGAAAACCAGCTTCTTCATGGTTCAAAGTGCGGTCGATCGTTTGTTTGATCCGGTCCAAGATTATTTTGACCATCAGTTTAGAGACTGCATGGAGGAGACAGATTCCACGCCAATTATTGCAATCCTTGAGATATACTTTTTTATGGATTTTAAGGGATTCTTTAGAGAGAGTCTCGGTTGTCCAACACTCTTGGATCAGGGGAAGAAGAATATCCGTTGTAGCGTTGCGTTGCCGTCTGCCTCCGGGGCTTTACCAGCTTCCAATGATTGAAGGGCCTTAGTTAACTTCAGCTTGGATGGTACACCGGTGTTAATTTTGGCTATTTGCGGAAGACTTACTGCCTCCGGTGAAAGTGGGCTTGAAGGGTTAAAGTTGGTATTATAAGAACCTCCATGAAATGCTCTCTGCATCGGCCCAGTTGCTGTTTATCTGTGACTAGCATAGAGCCGTCTTTATCTTTTTATCTTGAAATATATTTTTTGAAATTTATTGTGCTCTATAGTTAAAGCACCCTTAAAAAATGTAAGAGGAAACCGCCCCTAAAGAAAGTCATTATATTACGAGTAAAAGATAAAACTTATAACAAGAGCCTTCCGTACAACATGTGTATGTATGTATTTTTCTGCGAAAACACGCAGTTCTGCTGCATCATTTAATTTTCACATATACGGATATTACAAATTACATCCTTTTTGTTGCTGTTCCTTAATAATCTGCGCTCCCAATCTAGGATTTATATGGTCTCCTCATTATACGTTAAGTCGATATAGGAATGGGAGATGCTGCTTTTCATGATGCAAAATATAGAAGAAAAATATATCTTAAGTGTGTAACTATGTCGAGTGAAATAAAAAAATAGAAAAAGAATGAAATTATCGATCCGATTTCGTGAATGCAGTTAGCGGATCCAATCTCTTTGATGTCGACATCACGAATGCTTTAAGAGTGCTTATATGCATGGCCAAAAGAATGGTGTGGGCAGAAGACGATGATGATGACGACATCATACATTTTGTATGTTTTTTGACTTTAGCTTTATGTGTATAATGCTCGGCTAAACTAGATATTTACATTGTATAGCTATATGTTGAAAAATATGCTTCTTGCACTATTTATGTGCGCGTAGCATCTCATTACTCATTCATTATTAACCGGGAACAGTTTGCCTTGTCGTGCACTAATTAGTCGACGACTGTTTAGCAAACAATTTTCATTTTGGAAGTCCGTGTGAAAATTCTCGCCTAGGGTTAACTTTGAAAAGCGTGTCTCAACTTTTTAAGTGCTATCTTTAGTGTTTATTGGTGAAATGCGAGTCACGATATAAAAGTTGCCTATTTCGTATATGAATGCTGATTTGCTATGGGCTGAACGCTGGCAAGTTGGAATTATTTAGTAATGTAACATACTCACACCTGAGTTCTTAATTCGATAATATAGGCTAAGAATACGAGTACATTAAGCCACAAGTATGTATATACACATATGTCCAAAAAAATAAGTACACCCCTCTTGAACTACTTTAAGTTAATTTTTTTTTGCATTTACTGTATGATAATATTCGAAATGGATAGTCGTTGTAACAATACGGATACAACAATTACAATGGGCCCAAAAAATTAAATGGCTCCCGCCTATTTCCTCGGGTCCTTCCTATACAAACTTCGAAGTCGATAAATCAGCTTGGTCAAAATAATAAGTACACAGTAATTTTTTTAATTTTTTCCAGTGTAGGGTCTGATTTTCCAAATGGATCAAATTGTTTATTGGTTTTTGTGTGCAACTTATGTTTAATTTAAATAAAAAAAAAATACTTACCAGGCGGAAAACGGATGGTAAGCCCGAAGAAATGCATTAAGGTTTCAACCTTAGTCATGGTTTGCTAAGTGCTCGCCTACCTAATCAGTAAGTAAACCTGCTAATCATTATATTTAATGTAAATGCATTAAAAATAAGGAAAAACTAGTCTGACACACGAGAAACTCTTTATTTTGGCCTCAGGGATGACTTACTATAACCTTTAGTACTTTAGCGAAAAAGGCTCCGTTCCCACTATCGACGCTTATTGCGGCAGATATTGAAAATATCGCATCTATACAAAAAGTTAATCGAAGACTACAAGAAGTGAAATAATTCTGACGAATAGCCAGGAAGTTTAATTTATGAGAGTCAAAAACATTGAAGGTCCAACTAAATTTCGAGAGAAATTATTTCTCTTGGTTCAGACCAAACAATCAAAATAAGCAAAATATTTTGTTGAGCATCGAGATCTCTATGAATTAAAGTAAATACGACTCATATTAAAATATTCGGCGCCCAAAATGAAAAGAATACGATGTACAATAACTGAAAGGACTATTTCCCAAAGGGGAAGAAAATAATGATCTAAGGCTTTTTTTCACGTAGTATACTGCCGCTCGAAAACATCTAAAAACCGTTACTGTGACACAATTCCAATGAAAGAAATGATTGCAAAGAAACGTGTTTCCTTATTCTCACGATCCTGCACCACTAAAATGAACATTTTAACAGGATAATATCCCTAACCATACCTCATACACCGTTCGAGGACTCGCCTCTACAAAATGGGGTGTAATTTTTTCGCTTCAAGATGTCAGTTATGGACTTCAATTTACTCGAAAATATTTGGGGTAAGTTAAATCCAAGAATCGGAAACAATGTTTTGCTACAAGAAGGACAAATTATGGAATTTTCTTGAAGTAACTTGGTATACTGTGCCACTTGGACCATATCGCCCAATTGTCTCCATTAAACCAACTGAAGCTGATTTTTTTTTTGAAAATAATAAACAATGTAATAAAAAATAAGAAAAGAAAACAAACTCTTGTCGAATCAGAGCTTTAAGTTTGAAGTAAATTAATTGATATGTATTACTTATTATTTTGTCCAGCCTGTTTTAGTTGTCTCATACTTTTTCAAGGAAAATAACAGCAGTGATTTATTTTAAATGGCAAATTAACATATTATTCAATTCCTCTCAAATTGAATAACAAAATATCCACAAACGATTTTATTTACTTGAATAACTACTTGGCTACAGGCTTTCGAGAAAAAAATGTAAGAGTGTACTTATTATATTGGCCATATGTGTATGTACATACAGTGGCATGCACAACCTTTCCATGTAGGGTAGGCCGTCCGATAACCTAGAAAATGCTATACCAAGTAGAGGCATTTTACCATCCACTGTACGTATTTGTAGTTCATTCACAAAATGCGTTGACCGACCCGGCAATACGTGTAAAGCCGGCCCCACACCTACCGGAGTGTGGCAAACCCCGTGCAAAAGATTGCAGTGCAGGAGCAGTGCAGCAGTTTGGTTGAGCGAATCCAAGGTATCATTCTTGGACCGGACTTTTGCGCGGTGTTTGCCACACTCCGGTCGGTGTGGAGCCGGCTTTACATGTACGGGCGACTGGTCTTTCCATGGATGTCTCTTTATGAAGCAAATGGCAAGAAACATGCTCGCAAAAAATCCCAGCGAAGTCCTATATGCTCCCCTAAATTTGTCGGAGGAAATGCTCCGGCTCACAGTGGGGCGAAATCAATGATTTTTCGGACATCGCATATTTGTGAAGATGTCCTGTTGTAAAATGTACCACGTAAATGACTATAAGTTGAACTTGTTTCTGCTGAATCGAATGGTAGACTCCATTTTAAAATACGCAATGTCAGAAAGAAGATGTAACGGTTTTAAGGATGCTTTCACCAACCCCATAGTATAGACAATTTACCGTTTCTCCTTCCTGATGTTACAAATGATATTAGTAGATAGTACGACTCATTTAGAGAAAAAAATTATATGGCCATAATGCTCTCTCATTTACCGTTACAAAACTGCATCATTATTTATGAAATCTTTGGGAAAGCTAGAGTAACCAAACAAATCCCAAATTTAACCTGTCTTGCTTTGCGCAATTTAGCATTTGGATTAAGGTATTAAAAATATACAACATTTTATGTAATTTGACTGCTGTCCCATTACAAAACTCACTGTTATTTCGAAGTTATAGTAATTCAAACTTTGAAAATTTACAAAATTTATTTGACATAGAAAATGCAAACGCTAATATCATAACGGTTCTTTAAACGGATAAATCTGAAAAATTAACAAAAGTTGCTCTTTTATGTAAGCTTTTCGGGAGCTTGAAACAAATTATCAGAAATATGCAAACACCGAAACAAACGACTTTTTGCTTTGCGAATTACGAGCAACTAAGACCATTTTTTGGCAGAGTAAGATCTTTTATAGGGGAGCTGGTGGAATCTTTGATTTAATCGACCCTGTACTTAGTCCTGTCGAAGGATATTCGATTAAAACTTAGTAGTATAATCTTAGCGTATTAGTTTAATTCAGCCAAGAGTTATGACTAATCTTATATACTTTCCACCTATAATTTGAAGGGGAGGTGCGGGACCTGTTGCTACGATTTGCCCCACTTTCAGTATCATATGAGATTATAACATTGCCAGCATGTAACAACAATTTAAAGTTCAAAGCTGCATCAGAATGAATGTTATTTTGCGAAAAGGTTAACATGAAAAACAGAGATTAGCCGATAAAAATGGCTACTGTGGGCGGGGTCGCAGGTGGTCGCAGCCAAACTTTGTGTTTTTATTGACTCCATTAATTGCAGATAATTATGGCTTAATTCATTTCCCGGCCAACTACGGCCATTTTTTGTTTTTGATGAAACAACAAAAATATCAAGGTTTTTGGCTAGAATCGTTAAAATTTACCGTTATGTTCTTTGTTAGATACGTAAATACCATAACAAGGTCCTCTTATCTAAAGGCCAAACGTGAAAAGTATATTTATTTGCCATTTTATTAGGTAAGGTGGTTGGTACGGGTATTTGAAATTTTGGGGTCATATGCCAAAAATTCATTTCTTATTGAACAAAACTGCCTATACAACCAATACCGTTACAAGTAAAAAATTATTAACAATGGATTTGGATAGCTTACACTATATAGTGTAAAGTCATAGTAGTCAAATCTGCAATATTAAGATTTCGTATAATTGCCTATGTCCGAATTTTTGTTCTAGTCGCCCCACTGTGCGGCTGCGCATCCTCGTTGTCTCTGATTCTTCGCTGCAACAAAATTTCCCATCTACGAAAATCAAGATAAAGAATAGATAAGAGATTCGCAGCACAATTGAGTGCTGTGTGCTCATGTATGCTGAGTTGAGGCGAAAATGCACCGTGCACGATACAATTAAAAGGAAAAGTCTCAAGAAATATTAAAATGATTAACTCTGAATTAAGTTTACAAACCAAAAATACTGAATAACAAAGTGACATACGGGAAATTTCAGAGAAATTGTTCGCGGAGACTTCTGAGGGATTAGTTTGGGAGATGATCCAAGTCATATCCTGGATCAATTTCCAGGATCATCATTTTGTATGGGATTTCCAATAAATCTGGAAATTATCCAGTAAGTCGTAAGTGTCCCTTCGACTTGCCTGCGGTCCGCACGAAAGTATGAAGTGGGCCACACTAGTTTGACATGTCTGCATTACATCCCAGCCAGCAAAAAAACACATGTGTGTGACCTATCACACGTCAGCCGAGATACCTTTGTCATTTATCACGTTTTCATACAAACAGTAGATGACGATGTCCCCATATATCATCTATACACGCGGATAAAGATTACAAAATCGTTACTCATATAGGTGCTGTGATAGTTATGTAACATATATATTTAATGCATCGCTCGTGAAAAATATTCGTGACTTATGCGACATGAATGAATGATGCATCATTCGTGATTAATAAAAAATGCACACCGCGAAATAAACCTATATGAATCCCACGTCAAAATGTTCTTGCTGTTTGCAATTACAGGGAAACCTGACTAAAAGACGACCTGTATTAACCATATTTCAAAACGACCGATTTTTTCGGGAACGGAATTGGTTTCCATATAACTGTGTACATTTGTTCCGCGTATTAAGCGACCATGTATGTACGAAGCTTAATATAAATTGACCCCTGTGGTGTTGGGGTTAGAATTATACCACAGCGTTCCCGGCTTGTCGTAGAAGGCGACTTGAGGGATAGGGTGTGTAGGCTTGTAACTTGCATACCTGAAACTAAACTACACTCGAAACATTGAACGAGCCTCGGATACCACGGACTGATTTACCGGCAACGACCTTTGGCTACAAACAACGGACTACGATTGGTTTTTGGAACGTTCGAACGATGTGGGGCGAGTGCAGTAGTACAAGACTCACGGAAGTCGAACAGGAAATGACCGCATATAGAATTTCGATATTAGGACTGAGCGAAACAAGATGGACCGGATCGGGAACGACCTTATCACCTAGTTCCCAAACGGTGCTGCTTTACTCTGGTAGTGAACTTGAAGCCTCACTCAGAATGGCTGGAGTCGGCATCCTTTTGAACAAGGAAGCTCGCCAATCTCTTATAGATTGGAGGCCTATTTCCGACCGAATAATAACTGCCAGATTCAAGTCCAGAGTAAGGAACATTACTATAATTCAGTGCTACGCCCCAACTGAGTCAGCCGACCAGCATGCTAAAGACGCCTTTTACCACCTGCTTGGCGACACCTTTGACAAGGCTCCCAGAGGTGACATAAAAATTATTATGGGGGATCTCAACGCTAAAATTGGGTCTGACAATGTTGGATTGGAACATCTAATGGGCAATCACGGTCTGGGTGTTAGGAACGACAATGGTGAGTTGTTCGTAGAGTTCTGTAACTCTCGTCAGCTTGTCATTGGCGGCACCCTGTTCAAACACAAACCTTGCCATTTAGCAACCTGGATATCTCCAGATGGCCGAACAGAGAACCAGATTGACCATAGCCATCTCCAAAACATGGAGGAATTGTCTCATGGACGTCAGGGCTAAGCGTGGTGCTGATGTAGGCAGCGATCACCAACTTGTTACCGCAAAAATTCGCTTGCGGACCGCTGCTATTCGTCGCACACAAAACGAGCGTGTATTGCCACGATTCAATGTGCAAAAGCTTAAAGAGCCGTCAACAATACGCGCAGTTTCTAGCGCTTTGCGCGAGGTAGCAAATGCACAAACACCAGATGCTTCTTCTATAGATGATAGATGGACCATTGTGAAGGAAGCTTTTCTATCGTGTGGCGAAACATTTGTAGGCAGACTACAGCGAGGTAGAAGACCATTTATCAGTGATGATACATGGTCTCTGATAACTGCACGGAAGAGAATTAAAGAGCAAATAAACTCGGCTACTGATAATTCAGTTAAGCAACAACTGAGGACCGAGTACAGTTCTCTTCAAAAAAGAGTGCAGAGGAGCGTTAGACGTGATAAACGCAACAACATCAACGCGTTAGCTTTGGAGGCAGAAGATGCGGCTTACCGTGGTGACAGTGGAACCCTTTACAAGCTCATAAAGCCACTGACTGGCAAATCTTTCACCAATGAGCATCCTGTAAAGGATAAAGACGGGTCTCTGCTAGTCACAGATGAACAACAACTGCGCCGATGGAGAGAGCATTTCATGGAGGTTCTAAATAACAACTTTAACCCTTCAAGCCCATCTCCACCGGAGGCAGTAAGTCTTCCGCAAGTGGCCAGAATTAACACCGGCGTACCATCCAAGCTGGAAATTACTAAGGCTCTTCAATCACTGGAAGCAGGTAAGGCCCCGGGGGCAGACGGTGCGGTATCCCGATGGAATTTTTGAAAGCGGACATCAACGCTACAGCGGATATTCTTCTTCCCCTGATCCAAGAGTGTTGGACAACCGAGACTCTCCCTCAGGAATGGAAAAAGGGCGTCATTATTAAAATCCCCAAAAAAGGAAGTCTCAAGGATTGCAATAATTGGCGTGGAATCTGTCTCCTCCCTGCAGTCTCTAAACTGATGGCCAAAATAATCTTGGACCGGATCAAGAAAACGATCGACCGCACTTTGAACAATGAACAAGCTGGTTTTCGTGAGGGTTTTTCATGTAGCGACCATATCAACACCCTCCGAATCATAATTGAACAATCCGCTGAATGGAGATCCCCGTTACATCTATTGTTCATTGATTTCGAGAAGGCGTTTGACAGCGTTGACCGGGCTTATATCTGGACAGCCTTACGTAGGAGAGGCATACCAGAGAAACTTATTGCCATCATAAAGGAGTCCTATAACGGAGCCTAATGTCACGTCTTGCACAAGGGCGAACTGTCTAGTCCTTTTGAGTGAATAATGGAGTTAGACAAGGCTGTATTTTATCACCAATACTGTTCCTTATTACCATCAACGACGTAATCTGCGACGCTCTAGGCGACCATAAAAGTAAGGGTATCAGGTGGAAATTATTTGATTACCTTCAGCATCTAGACTATGCCGACGACATTTGCCTTCTTTCAAACACAGCAGATCATCTGTCTCAAATGACGGATGCTTTGCATCGTGAAAGTCGTAGTGCTGCTTTAAAAATTAATGCCGCTAAGACTAAGTATTTGAGCTTGACATCAGAAAGGCAAAGAAACATTTCTATCTCCGAACAGCCGATAGAAAAAGTCGAGAACTTTACTTACCTTGGGAGCGTAGTGACAGCGGATGGTGGGGCTGATGCTGATGTAGAGTCGCGCATAAATAAAGCCCGAGCAGTATTTTTCAGTTTGACTCCTCTCTGGCAAAACAAAAACATCTCCAGAAATACCAAACTCCGGATCTTCGAAAGTAATGTAAAATCCGTGCTTTTGTATGGGTGTTCCACTTGGAAGGTGACCAGTGATATTACAACCAAACTACAAACTTTCGTGAATCAGTGCCTACGACGCATCCTACAAATTCGCTGGCCTGAGGTAATCTCTAACGAGGACCTCCTCCAAATTACTGGCCAAAATAGGATAGGCATCGACATTAAAAGGCGGAAGTGGCAGTGGATAGGTCACACACTTCGAAAATAGCCAAAAAACATTGCCAGACAGGCTCTAGATTGGAATCCTCAGGGAACCGATGCAAGACGTCGTGTGGGAAGACCCAAAAATACATGGAGAAGATCTGTTGAGGCAGAGGGAAAATCTATAGGCAAATCGTGGGACCAGCTAAAGGCGATGGCTGCAAATAGGCTGAGGTGGAAAACAGGCGTAGTCAATGCCCTATGCCCCACTAGGGGTTAAAAGGAACCAGAGAGAGAGAGAGAGAGATTAAGCGACCACCTGTTTATCGGACCAGCCACTACTACATCGCTCACTTGTCCCTACCCATTTTACCCTTTCTAAGCGACCACCCCTGTAAAATGCGATGTGGCCGTTGAAAAACGACAATGGGCGACTCCAGAAACATCTGCGCTTACCTTAAGCTAGTTTTATGTTCTTTTTGCAAGTTTTCTTAATAAATTTAACAAGTAACGGCATTAATTCATATAAAGCACCCGCAGACAATTGAAGTCGCTTCTAGTTATGCGAATAATAACCTAAATTGTCAATTGTAAGGTTAAATTGTCATTTCAAGTTTAAACGCCTTAGCGCATTGAAATTACTATTGGATTTTTTTTTATTTTTTTTTTTAAATAAAAGACTGGAATTTAGTTTTTATAATAAAGAATAGAATTGTTGAAATAAATATGCAACAGGTGCACTGTCTCCATCCAGATGCTCAAATGTTCTCCCTTTTACGTAAGAGTTTGTTTTACAAAACATTGGCCAATTAGCGTAGTTCTGTAAATTTCGACAAGCTAAAGTGATTTGTTTACGTATACAAAATGATTCAGTTTAAACCATGGAGAGCTGTTGCATTCCACGAGACACAGGGATCAAAAGCAGATTTGCGATATTTACTCTATGTGGTCCGGAACCGCATGTATACCAATAATAAATTTATCTATAACACCTCCTGTCAAGAAAGTTATGTTATTCTGTCCAATTCTGGATTGCAATGATAGACGTGGATTTGTCGAGAAGATAGTAGCTTTGAAATCTCTCATGTGGGTTTAGTTTTGAGCTTTACCTCTAAATTAAGAAATTTAACCCTTTTGTTAATTCCCCTTATTAAGTGACCACCTCTTATGGCGACCACTTTTTGCGGGAACCAACAGTGGTTTCTTTAGACAGGCTTCACTGTACACTCAAAAATGAAAATAGAAAGAGACAGCTGTATTGTACTATATACTAATTAAATGCATTTCCCTCAGCTGACCATTATGTGTTTCACTTTCAAAGCGTCCTACAGATGCTGCACGTCGACCGACTCCTGATGCATGAAGTAAAGTTTGTTTCGCCGCGAACCCGTGCGATACATTGGACGCGGACGCAGATCGCGTTGAGTTTGCATGGGACTTTACCATTAGTTGTATGCCTTTAGTCTGAAAATAACATTTGAATTTATAAAGTTTAAAACAATACACACTTTTGCAAAATAATGCAAATTTTGCGCTTGAACTGATTTTAAATTTCTCTGATTAAACTCAACTCATAAGAATTCATTTAAGTCCAATTATAAAAGCAGTGAACTGATCAAATTATAGAGTGTAGACATCGAGTGGTGGTCGTTGAACGTGGCCTCTATTCTATTCTATGTAACAACATATTAGCAATTACAATTACTCGTATATTAAGTAAATATTGAGTGAAAGTAGCACCTGGTCGTTAGATAAATGCTTAATAAAATACATAAAATGAATCATTTATTGTCTGATCATGTATAGTAGATTGTGAATTGCATCATTACCGTCATTGTGAATTTAATTTGTGAATGGACTTTCCTTGGAGTCTACCTCAATTTACTGGTTCTGATCATGCTTGTCAAAATTAAAACAACAAAAAACCGTCTCAGTGTATTCTATACCCTTGTGCAGGCCTAGAAGGCACCCAAAATTCAAAATATTCAATTTCAAGTTTATTTATTGTGGAGGAAGGGGTAAATGGGTCACTTTTAATATTTTATAAAGACATCCAACAGCTACTTCGCACTTTACATCAACTCAAAGTATATATCGAAAAATATGATCAAAATTGCAGGTCGCTGTCTAAAATCATAGCCGAATTACTCAATCATGGAGGTGTCATTTGTATAAATTATTAGGATCGCTCCCTGATTCAATACTTTCGGTGACTCCGTTCAGCGTTACATTTTTTTTTTATTTTTTTTTTGTGTATCGGCGTAACAAAAACAGTATCCCTTATACAATCTTATGGGCAGTGGCGTAACGTAGGGTGTTCCATATGTTCGGTCGAACACGGGCCCCCACCCACAAGGGGCCCCCTGGCATTGTGACAAGGAGTGGAAAATTTTGAACACTGTGGTTTAAAAATAACTTTTTGTTGATTTCTGGGTCATTGGAAAATTGAAGGTAGATTTAGCGGACCAACAAATTAGGAGGGGTCTTGATCGAAACGTTCTTTTTTTTCAAAACAGTTTGAACTGATAACTTCGAGCCCCTGAATTTTTTTAAAGCCATTAAATCGCTGAAATAAAAACGATTGAACGATATTATTTTTTTTTGCGCAAATTAGTAATTCCACCCTAAAGTAAGTAAAGAAGAAATGGCTTCACCCATTAACAAAGAGCTCTGGTACTAAAGCTAAGATCTAATCAGCAGAAAAAAATCCACTGCATACATTTCAACCAAAATCTTACACAAAATCTTACGAAATGGTAAAGTCTGGTAAACTCCGCCTGAGTGTATGCAACACACATTTTTTAATATAAATTCAGTAGAGGTCGTCTAGCCCACAATCGACTCGCCTTTCCGTTCTACCCACGTTATATGGGTTTTTAGTTTTTTTCACGAGCACAAATCTTTGACGTAGATTTTTTCATTGCACTTCTTGTTGCGGATCCTACTCTACCTACTGTCAAATTTTGTAGCTAAATTAGGACGATACTGCGAAAAGAGAGCCTTTCGTTGTCAAGTGTGAATCGTATGTTTTACCAAACTCTAATCGGACAATGAAAGTGGTTTCAATTACGTATTTTGTTTAATTATAAATTACATTATGTAGGGGCCCCCATTTCCATCTCGAGCACATGACTTTTTAGAAACGTTACGCCACTGCTTATGGGCATATTGTATAGTTCACAATGGGAGAGACCAGAGCCTACTTTTTCATACTTGCGAGTGCCAAACGTTTTGGACATCGAGCCTTTGAATGTACACACACGGAATTAAAATGTTGTTGTTTTGTATAGAAGGAGATATGGCGAATCCTTTGGTTCGATCTAATTAATTTTGATAGCTACTTAAGCTATACGCAATACAAAAATGCTTACTAGAAAATAACATTTTAAAAATAACCAATATCAAATGTATGTATTTCTGGTCTGATAGCACTGATTATTCGTATTATTCGTCATTTCACTATTTTCAGTGAGTAATTTTCATTTTTTTATCGTCACAGATTGGGTACATACACTGAGAGAAATTTGCGCTAATATTAAAAAAAAACGTTCCTATTGCAGAGCATCCTAGAGTGGCGACTCAACTCAATGTTAAATAGTGAATTGTTTAAAAGAAAAGTTTAACTACTTCATGGAAATATCAACGATTTTTTATAGTTAAATTTTATATTCGAATAATGCACTCACTCAACAACTTTAGTGGAAGAATTTACTGAAATTGTTTCTTTACTCTTGTGTTAACTACGCGAACGAACGAATTTAATAGTATTGTCTGCTGCAAAGAATAGATAGATTGACTATTTCTTTAGTAGACCTATCAATCTATATTAAATATATTTCTATATATATATATAAATTCGCGTAAATTAAATGTGCTTTTTTTTATATGACTCTTCGTTTAGTTTTTTAAGTGTACTGATATCAATTTACACCTTTGAATTGATTGATGGTTAGCAGAAATTTTGTTGTTCATGCTTTTAGTATCAATTAACACATAAACATTTTTTATGATGTAATATTCTATTTAATATTTATAATCCCCATTTGTTGAGGAGAGAGGTAGAAAATGAGCATTCCTTTAATACAAATACATATGTATCAGTACATAAAATGATAAGTGTGCTGATAATATAACATTCGACATAACTACACGTGTCATTTGAAATGGAAAGCATTCCACTTTTATTGTACGAGCTCCTTTAAATGCTTTTTAAATATGTATATTCATTGTGTGCTAAATAGAACTAAAATTGACTCATAAATTTCGAAATATGTATCATCATTTAATGCAATGTTTAAATGGGTTGCATATACCATAGACTATTTTAGAGTAAGTATATTGAAAATGCGTAAAGTAAAATGGGATTTCCACAAAACGAAAAAAATAGTTTTTAGTTTTTAATATTAAATAATTTTTGGTCCATACACATTTTATACAAATGGTCCTGCTTACTCTATCTCGTTATTTTATGGATCAATTAAACGCTCTTCTAGTAATAATTAATAATAACGGCGTCATCGAATCACGTTATGTGTTCAGGTCCTTCGCCCCAGTTTCCATTGATGCAATGATTCATGTTCAACTCTTCTTGATCCTTCACTTTGTACATTCGAACCAGTTCAGTTGAATTTTCGGCAGGAGTTTGGCTGTAAGTCAATGTCGATTAACAATCTTGCGTCATATTTTTTACTGTTTCTCTGTGGTTAAAAGTTCATTCGATACTGTCATTTTTACTAAATTTGCACAGGTCTGGGGTATAATGTTAAAGTTTTGTATGCGGTCTCATCTCACGTTGTTTGATTACAACTCATCTATGTACATAAATGTTTACCACAAATCCGTTGTGGAGTATGAACTGTGTCACCTGATATTATTGAACATATTGAACTAGACATGTACACGATTAAAATAAACGATTGGCGTCTTAAATTTCAACATATGATCGAAAATGGAACAGTACATTCTTCTTCACATATGTATTTTGACATCTCTCTCGACAGTGTTTTTTTAACCCCCTGTCCTATACAGGGTGTCCCGCAACTGGTTAACCATAGACCAATGGTAGACTCTACAGGATGTTTTAAGAAAAATGTCGCCAAAATTATTTCTCTAGCTTTTACCGTTAAGGCATAATTGCCTTTTTTTGTGATTCTTGTAAAAAAACTCGACTTTTTTTCGAAAAACTCTTATTTTCTAGCTTCCACCTAAGCCAATGTTTTTAATATTTTTCTGAAAGTACACAAAATTTCCAATAAAAGGACATATTAAACCCGAATTTCGTAACGGTACACTGTAGTGGCAAATCTGCAAAGTTGACAAAAGTTGGCCTAATATCTTAGCTTTCGAACGGCATATAAGAATAAAGCACAGAGTCATCCGGTTTCTGAATAATATGTGTAAAAAGTAAAAAAAAAACATAGTCCGTAAGTGGAAAAAATCTTGCTTTCACGTGGGAATGAAAATAAATCTGCAGGAAGTAAATCTTGCACTTCCATTAGATGATATGGGTGCAGTTTAACAAATTTGTTTATACTTACCGTTATAATTAGTAAAGTAGCATCTACAACAGTAGCGAAAAGTATTTTTCCCATAATGCATAACAACCAAGTCTATGCTTGATGTAAAAATTTTACTTCCTTTTCAAGATTGAAGTCGGTTTGGCACTCGTACATTTGCAGACTATGGTTTTTTTTTCATTTATACGTATTATTCAGAAATTGGATGACTGTGCTTTATTCTTATATGCCGTTCGAAAGCTAAGATACTACGCCAACTTTTGTCAACTTTGCAGATTTGCCACTACAATGTACCGTCACGAAATTCGAGTTTAATTTTGACATTAAAAGTTGAAATTGACATTTCTGCAAAATTCAAAACGGCGTATCTCGGAGGATACGAAACCGTACGAAAGCGTTTGAGACGTTCGATATGTCCTTTTATTGGAAATTTTGTGTTCTTTCAGAAAAATATGAAAAACATTGATTTGGCTAAAGTGGAATCTAGAGAATAGGAGCTTTTCGAAAAAAAGTCGTGTTTTTTGACAAGAATCACAAAAAAGTCAATTACTCCTTAACGGTAAAAGCTAGAGAAATAATTTTGGCGACATTTTTCCTAAAACATCCTGTAGATTCTACCATTGGTCTATGGCTAATCATGGAGGTGGAGGTGTTTGTTGAGTTGTCATATCTAATGTGGCATTTGTTTTTAGGGTGTCGTCCTATATACACGGAGAGAAAAAATGTAGTGAAAGGTATTAAAACTCTAATAAAAACCATTGCATTTGTAATGATTTTTTACCCTACTATAACTAATGTGAAAGTTATTACATCTGTAATGGAAAATGCCATTGCGCTGTAATAAAATTAACAATTGGTTTGTGAAATTTTGATAATAAAATTTGCCAGGAAGATAATTTGCCAATAATAGAAAAAATACAAAAAGTATTTTTTTTTTATTTTTTCCTTTTTCTATTTACACTTTTTTTAATTTTTACTTCTATTTTAAGTTAAACTTTACTATCCTTTTTCCCCCTATTTTAACTTTACCTTTTTACAATTTGATTCTACTGGGAATTGGACCGGGGACCTATCGTTTCGTAGTCCTACACCTAAGCTATCTAAGATTACAAGTTATGCGAATAAATTAGTCGTTTTATTTTTTGACAGTTTCATAATTATTACGCGCTCTTGTTAATTTCATGTACGAAAGGATGAAAACTTTTTGCAATAATTATTATTACAGATAGTGGTGAAAATTACCATAAACTCAATAAATGTTACTATCCATACAAATATCAAGCAATGATTTTTGTCATTACACTGCAATCATAACTTTCACTACAAATTTGGTGAAATTGTATGTTGTGAATTTAATTGTATGATTTTGTTGAATTCATTGCACATTTTTCTCTCCGTGTACAGGGCAATAGGCAGATAGGCTACTATAAGGTTGCGTCAACAAGTAATTCATTATATTATTATATTTGTTATTTTTTTATTTTAATCAATTGTGATATTAGAAAATTGCCAGGATATCATAAAATGTAATAACAATCTCTATATCGATTTTTCGGAACGAAAATTTTATATAAAGATTCTGAAATCGAGGCTTGGGCAGCTATTGATGGCCTACTCACTCACTACTTCACTCTACTTTTTAATTTTTTTTTGACGTCGATCCGTACTCTTTGAGCAAATGTATATGTATTGTATTTGGGAACTCATTGGGTATATTTAAAATAAGCTTTCTTGATTTTTTCCACTCTATACGTAAACCGTCATTGACACAGCTATTAGCAACGTCGACCCCGATTCAGACAGAATTCTGTTAAATTATACGAATCGTTGTGTGCGACTGATATCGCGTGTATACCTTTACTAATAACTTCTACTTCCCTCGCCCGTTAATATTATATCTTGGGGTGGCATGAATTTCTTATCTGACCAAAAACAACAAAATTGTAAAAGTTACCCCGCCAAAGAAAAATTCATCTGCCGCAAAAAGGATACATATCACTCCTATCCGCCGCTCATATGTAATTTTGTTTTAGGTGTAAATGCTGGATGTAATTTTGTTTTAGGTGTGTATGCTGGAGAAGTTTAAATGGACAGGACTACTTCCTAAAGTAATTTGGTGGGAGCCGTCAAAGTAGCACCGAGTAAAATGTTAATTCAATGTCCCAGTATGCAAATGTCCCAGCGTAACAATGTCCTAATGTCCCAACGTCTCAATATCCTAATGTCCCAATTTCCCAATGTCCCAATATTCCAATATCCCAATATACCAATGTTCCAATGTCCTAATATCGCAGTGCCCCAATGTCCAAATGACCCAATATCCCGATGTCCCAATGTCCCAATAGCCCGATATATCAGTGTCCCTATGTACCAGTGTCCCAATGTCCGATTGTCCTATTGTCCCAAGGTCCAATGTCCTAGTATCCCAATGCCCCAACGTCGCAGTCTCCCAGTGTCCTAATGTCCCAATATCCAAATGTTCCCATATCCCAATGTTCCAATGTCCTAATATCCTGATATTCCAATGTCCCAATATCCCGATGTCCCAGTGGCCCAATGTCCCAACGTCCCAGTGTCCTCAGTGTGCCTAATATCCAAATGCAAAAATGTCTCATTGTCCCAATTTCTCAATGTTCCAATGTCCTAATGTCCCAATATCTCAATGTCCTAATATCACAATTTGTTTCAATATCCCGGTGTCCCAACATCTCGATGTCTCTGTAGCCCATTGTCCCTATGTGCCTGTGTCCCAATGTCCGAATGTCCTATTATCTCAAGATGATAATGTCCCAATGTTCTAATATCCCAGTGCCCCGATGCCCCTGTATCTCAGTGCCCTAATGTCCCAGTATCCTAATGTTTCAATATCCCAATGTTCTAATATCCCGATGTCCCAGTGGCCCAATGTTCCCACGTCCCAGTTTCCCCAGTGCACCTAATGTTCTAATGTTTTAATGTCCTAATATCCCAATGTCCTAATGACCCATGACCCTAATGTCCACATGTCCTTATGTGCCAGTGCCCCAATGTCCCAATGTCACAACATCCCGATGTCTCAGTGGCCAACTGCCCCTCTGTACCAGTGTCCCAATGTCCGATTGTCCTATTGTCCCAAAGTCTCCAGTGCCCCCATGTCCCAGTCTCCCAGTGTCCTAATTTCTCAATATCCCAATGTTCCAATGTCACAATGTTCCAATATGCCAATGTTCAAATGTCCCAATGTCCTAATATCCCGGTGTCCCAATATCGCGATGTTGCAGTGGCCCAATGTCCCCATGTCGCAGTTTCCCCAGTGTACCTAATGTCCCAATATCCGAAAGTCCTAATGTGCTAATGTCTCAATGTCCTAATGACCCTAATGTTCCAATGTCCTAACATCCCAGTGCCTCAATGTCCCAATATCATGACGTCCCAATGTCACAATATCCCGATGTCTCAGTGGCCCAATGTTCCTATGTACCAGTTTCCCAATGTCCCAATGTCCGATTGTCCTATTGTCCCAAGGTCATAATAATGTCCCAATATCCTAATATCCCAGTGCCCCAATGTCCCAGTCTCCCAGTGTCCCAATATCCCATTGTCCCAATATCCCGATGTCCCAATGCCCCAATATCCCGATGTCCCCACGTCCCAGTTGCCCCGGTGTGCTTAATGCCCCAATGTCTTAATGTCCCAATGTTCCCGTGTCCCAATGTCGCAGTGTGTTTTACAAAATTGTCAATGCGATGAGCCGAAAGACGCAATTGTTGGAAGTCTCTTGTTAACTTGACCTATTATTTTACCGTAGTTCCATCCACTTATCTAAATGGAAGACATTGATTCTTTAGAGCAACGATTCTTAACCGGTGGTCCGCGGGCCACTGGTGGTCCCTGAGGCGACCCTAGGTGGTCCGCGAAGCCTTCGCTCTGGCTTTCACATAATGCGTTAAGGAGAAACTCCGATATTACGCAGCTCAATCTTCCTTTTCTCAAAACAAACTCGAAGGTTAGTAGCAGAGCGGAGTTAGTTTTTGGCAGAGCAAGTTGTTTTAGACCTCATGGCATCCCGCTACTCACAAAACATGGTTATTGGTAAATCAATTTAACCATTATAAAAATCGTTCGTTTTTATTGAGATTTTTTACGATTATAGTTTTGGAAGAATTATTATTGTAGGGATATATGCTCTTTTGATGGTATGTATAAGGATTTCGGACGATTGATGAAACACCGTCAAAAATTTTTTTTTTGGCATGTTAATCTCCTCAGTAATGCAATTTCCACGGAACCACGGAACTCTGGATGTAAAAAAAGAACATCTTCTAGCTTGTGCAAAACATCGGAGTTTTCTAGGCTGTAGCACTCCGTAAGCACAGTGGTAAAAGAATTATAGTTTGAACGAAATAACGCTATCATAGTGTAGCTAATAATATCAGATAATTGAGCGGACCAAGAAAATGAAGACCGACGACCGAGAGCTTGATAGGAATGTTTATGCAGTTTACATTCTTATCTAGTGGTTAGTTTTATTGTATAGACAAGACGCTATTTTCTGAAAGCATTTACATTATATTGAATTGAATTTTTGTTAACTTTGCATAGTTATGCCATATTTTGCATGTTCACGTAAAAAGTATAGCAGAATACTCTTTAACTGAATTAGTTCCATTAGTTTCCCTATTGATATTACCGAGGTGTGCGATCACGATCAGCGCAAGACATGGTATTCGGAATAAGACTTCATGATTTTAATGGCTCTTTACACATTTTAATTTTGGTGGTCCGCGACAACTAACGAATTTTATCAAATGGTCCCTTATGTGCAAAAGGTTAAGAGCCACTGCTTTAGAGAGACCACCAGAGGATCATTCATTCCAAATTTTATAAAAATCCCATCACGGGGAGAGACAGTAGAAGTAAGTCTTTCTGCAACTGTAGACTCCAGTCTCAAATTGGGTTACTCGCTTAAGTCTGTGAAGGTGAAAATTTCACCGTTTATTGCATATATCTTACCCGTTATTGTGCCGATCGAAGATTTTTTTGGAAAGGCACTAGAACAGGATATATGGAATATTTTGGTAAAAAATTTTTTTTGGGGGATGTTGCCTGGAAGGCTGTAGCCCTGTCAAACAAAAAAGCAAGTTGTCTCCGGTAATCATAGACTTGTTCGCTTTCGTTTTTTTCCTTTGGCGGGCGATACGCTCTCGCGTCTCTTGATAATTTAATTCAGACAATATTATTAACTTGATTTATTTTATTCACTTGATTTGTAAATTTATTTTTCTGATGTGGACATTTACTTTTCGATTTGGCATTTTGACATGTATACCTATGTCTTTGCGGAGGCTACCTGAGAAATAATGGGTGTCGTTCCGTGAAAAAGCGTCACGAAAAACTGTAACGAAAACGTTTAACGCTTAAAATCGACCTTCCCGTAGTTCGATCTTCACCAAATTTGGTATACATTATCCTTTGATCGCTTTGACTCAGAACCGATAATCACGATTTCGATAAGTTGCGGGAATAGCGGTAAATTCGCCATTGAAGCGAACTAAAATTCATCCTTTAATTGGTTTTCCTGGCTCTCCCCGTGGACCGATGTCGACGAAACTCGGATGGAAGTTAAGTGGTGCGATCCTTAATATTTTGGTGCCAGGAATCTTATGAGGAAGATGTCCTTGGACACAAAATGTCCTTCGGTGGGAATGCTTTATAGACGCTATGTATAAGGATATGGATATCAAAATACAGAATCCGTTGCGACGAGTCTTGTAAAATCACGACAAGTTGGTTTTTAGTTTTGTGAAAGGATATTACCACCAAAAAGGACATTTTTGTAGCATAGGAAACAGAGTATGGGCATTATGGGTGTCGTTCGAAAGGTGATATTTGAGGCACTGTATGTTAACGGTTTCAAACCCATTTTTTTTAAGAAAAAAAAAAGATCTGATGTTCCAGGGGGGTTTGAACCATGGTCCAAACCGTCGTTAATCTTTCAAAAAGTTAACAACGACCACCAAACCGCCTTGACCACACTGCGTCTTATCAGTACAAATAACTTTAGTCATCACACAGTGCAGTATAGTTACGTGGAGACGTGCAACGGATTTCTGATGCAAATGCCTGGTACAATTCCAAATGGCGAGCAGGTATAAATTGAATTTTCGATGGCATATGCGTGCACTTTCGAATTTGTCACATGTAAAATCGCGCGTAAAAAAGAGGCCTCCCCCTGTCGAGCGATTTGGTGTCGGCACTTGTTATGAGAAAGATATCCTTGGACAAAAAAGGTCCATTTTTCTTTAGGAATGCATTATAGTCGATATGCATATCAAAATACAGTATTCTGAGAGTTGAGCCCTTTAAAATCTCCACAAGCTAATTTTGGGTTTTCAAAGGATATTATGTACATATGTACCACCAAAACGGACACTTCTCTAAGGAAACTGAGAATGGGCATGATGGTTGTCGTTCGAAAGTCGACATTTGGGGTACTGTATGTAATCGGTTTGAAAGGATTTTTGGGCTTCTGCAGTGACAAGATAACTGCTGATGCAATATGGATTATTTTGTAAGCAATAACGTACACATATACATGATCTAAGATTTTTCCCCTAAGGGAAAACTTCTCGGAGTTTTTTTTTTCTGTTTTGATTATTTATTTTTTCATTTAGAACTTGATTTAATTAGTTCGAAGATTTATTTATTTGAAACGGAAACGTGTTTTGTTGATTCGGAAAATTGTCTATTTATTTCGGAGAGTTATTTACTTGACCTGGAAGTACTATGATTTGTTTGTATGTATGTATATTGCAAAGAAATTATTATTTTGCCTTTTCTGAGCTCATTAAAAAATTCGAAAAACAAGTTATCAACATTTTTCGCGAAAACAAAGAAATCTCTTATTGCATCGCTGTCTAGATTAGAATGTGCAAAATGGATCACTTCTGTTTTTTTTTGCTGAATTGAAACAGAAAGTCATGATCATAATAAATTGATATTGATACATGTACAGACATATTATACTTTTGTATACAATATACATACATACAGATGGTATACATTTTAATGCGTTATCCCCGAAATTGATTACGTTTCTTTCTCAAAAAATTGAACGACATACAACAGATTGAGGTCGCGATAAATGGTTGCTTCTTTATATACTCTGATTTTCGAAGAAACGTAAGCTTCTGAAATAAAATTTGGCGATTAACCACAATTTTCTAAAAAGTTAAAGAGCAGGAAGAAGTTCTATGTTAATGATCTAAGCCTTGACGAAGGTTTATTTTAGAGTGTCATTGAATAGGGCAGCCCAGCATTAGTTGTACGCACCGATAAATCTCTTTCATTTATTTCTTGTGTAAACTTGATGGTCCCAAAAATATATTTGTCTGAATGACATTGATTTTTTAGATTTGAGGGCCAAAATTGTACTATTATTGAAGCTAATGATGTGAGCTACGTATAGTACATTTCGTTTACAGTAGTCCATACAAAACTTATGTTTTTGGCTTTAGGTTAAGCTATTTGTTTGTTGCTCTGTTCTATGGTTCTGAAACCACTATAGATAAGACTCAGATGATCTCCACGGATTGGGGAAACCGACCGATGAATTAAAAAATTTAAATTTAAAATATATTCAAGTCCTTTTCGTAGCCGCTTTTAATTAACGGAAAATCCGCCATCTGGGAAAAGACCTCTGCTAATAATCAACTTTAGTTTCTTTTAATAAACTTAAGTGCCTCTAATCTAATTAAACACTAATATTATAGAAATTAATAAAATATTGATGTTAAATCAATAGCCTAGACTAGACTAAATTCCATATATTTACTTAAATCGTACAAAATGTAAACCAGCATGAAACAATTATTGATAAAACAGTCTGTGCTCTATATTTATACAACGTGTGGGTATCACGACTATATTCCGTGTGAATGATTGTGTTATCAAAACCATTTGTGTTTAGGAAGTTCTAGCACTACTGTCTCTCACTTGATCCAAATTGATTCTAATCATGCGATATTTATTTTTATCTGTATCGTTGTCACGCCACGCTCGGCTTTTGTTTCTAATACTAGACTAGCGAGAAAATAGTGTGGCTAATAAGCGACCATGATAAACTTGATTTTCTATTGCGACGGGGTGAAGGTGTAACAAGTGCATTGCTCCCCCATTGGATAGATTATATGATTAGACGATTTGTGACGATTTTCTTTATTTTGAGAAGAGTATTTATACTGATTGGATAATTGGGAGAAATTTGATATTATGTACATGTAGGATGAAAGTGGTCTGATTAGTTGATGTTGTTGACGAAAAAGACAGAATGTTTAGAGGAATGACGTGACCCGAAACTATTTATTTTCATTATTTTCTGCTATGTATAGGATTAGTGGGCGCCCAATTCCTTGACTTAAGGTACATTTTCCTCGACACGACTGCATCGACTCTAGCGACAGCGACTCGCTCATTTCATACAAAAACTAATTTTTCTCTCATTCTAAAAACGAGTTTTTATATGGAATTAGCGAGTCGCTGTCGCTACAGCTACTGGACACTGGAGTCTTGCCGAGGACAACGTACCTTTACCATACAGTTTCATAATGTCAACCATACAAAATTGAGCCTAAACCGCAGATTACATGTTATAGGTATATCGTCTTGGCGGCTTTTTGCAGCAGTGTTAAAGTCAACAGCTACAAAACTTTTTGCCGTGTATATGAATACTCAATTTACATCTGAGTAAGATCCTAGTCATATGATTCTTTGAATTTGAAAAGTATCCTAATCTGAATCCGTTTGCAGTGGGTCTCGAATCTCCTATGGGACCGTCCTAACCACTATACACTAACCAGACTATGTATTTGATACATAAGAGATTTATTATTCTTTATCTTGTTAATTTCAGGTCAACTTCCTAATTGCACAAATTTCGGCACTCTTTTTGGCTTCCATATTCCGTTCCTTCCTCCATCCATCGAAAGCATCCGCTGAATTGCGTCACATTTGTGGTCTTTCGTTGGGTCTATTTTTTGGATATTTTTGTTTTGGTCAACAGGCAATTCATATTGCAGGACTTCCAGCTATTTGCTACATTGTGATACGTACACTGAATCCACGAATTGTGCAAAGGTAAGTTATAATTTTTGTTTACATATACAGTCGAACTTGGATATAACGAAAAGTCATGGGCTGGCTATAGCCAATCAAAAATTTCAAACATTTTAAAACGAAATATATCTTAGACAATTGTTAGTACATATTGACTTTATTTTGATAGTTGACAATCGATTTGATTCATTTCTGCTAAAAACCGATACAAACTGACGGATCAAATTATATGCCAACACATTCCATGCGTTAGTCGAGAGTGGACATCAACAAAAAAAGCACAACTATTTTTTCACACTATCGCAATTCACACATACTAAATAAAAACACGTAGGCGTAGGTAGAAATTTCTTCTAAGGGGCTTTATTTTCGTCAATTTAAATATAGGTATGCGTATGCGTAATGAAAAAAGAAACAGAACCTTTCATAAATCTACAATATGGAAGTCCTGTTTAACATTAGATATAAACAAACATAATTTTAATAGCTTAGGTTCACTTTAAAAGGAGGCTCCAGCAATTTTAAAAATGGAGAAAACGAAGGCTACATAATTGCATATAGCGTTAGGAGAAACGCTCATCAAAATGGACGCATGCTAAAAATGTCTACTTTGTCGCAATTTTTTTTTAACTTCTTTTTAACACGATGGGATATTTCCCGATATTTTGCCTAAAAAGGTGGATTATACATATGTATAGGGAATGCGAAAATATATACATCAATGCAAGGAATGAAGAACATGTTACTGAAATTGCAAAAAAGAAGAAAAAATGCACTATTCATTATATTTCTATACCACACATTTTGGAATCTTTTTTTATTTGGAATTTTGTAAATTTTATTAAATAAAATTAAAATTTTCCAGTACAGTAATTCCTATTGTGTAAAAAAAATGGTCCCAATATGCATGGTTTTTGTCATACCAATGCACTCGTTTTGTCGTCGGCACTAAAATTGCTTCAAATGTCAAACGATTTTTGGTATGAAGTTCATGTTTAGCAATCATCAAAATCTTACATTTTCTGAATTAAATTTATTGGGGACATATGTCAAATAAATTTGAATGCTCTAATATAATATATCTCACAAAAACAACTGTGTTGTAAAAGGTGTCCGCCAAAGAAAAAGTCATCAGCCGCAAAAAGGATTGATATAAATACATTCCCGCCAAAATACTCGCATCTTGTCTCAATGATGGTGGTGGAGCAAATTTTTTTCAACGCTTATTGGCGGGGAGCTGACCGAGGGTACTATTTGCTGCTATGTTCTTTTCTTGATAATTTTGAAGCTTCCAGTCTTATAGAAAATAAAAATGCGTTTTAGAACCTTATTTAGCTTTCCTTCGTATGGAACTCGTTTTTTTTTTAAGATAAAAGTTCTTTCATAAATTTCTTAACATTGATTTTATTTTGTTATTAACCTTATTCAAGCTCCCCGCCAAATAGCGTTGAAAAAAATTTGCCCCACCACCATCATTGAGACAAGATGCGAGTATTTTGGCGGGAAAGTATTTATATCAATCCTTTTTGCGGCTGATGACTTTTTCTTTGGCGGACACCTTTTACAACACAGTTGTTTTTGTGAGATATCATATCTTTTTGCAGTTTTCGATTTACAAAATTCGTAAATATATTATGAAGCCGATATTTATTGCCTTATTGTCACGAATTTGTTTGAGAACAATAATTATAAGAATGATAAACCCCTTGCTAACCTTCGTCTCCTTGGTAACCTTGCTCGCCTTGGTAATCTTAGTAACCATAGTACACTTGACTATTTGGTGATCTTGCAAACCCTTAGTAACCTTGGTAACCCCGATGGCCTTGGTAACCCTAGTAACCTCGCTAACCTTGGTATCTTTATACATAACATTAAACTTAATGATAACCCTAACTTTGACCATAACCCTGACCTATACCTAAACCTCAAACTCAGACTCAACCTTAACCCAAACATCCTTATATTTAACCCTAATAATAACGTTAACTGCGATGTAACAATAACTTTAACCCTATCCGTTACCCTAAACTTGATTTTGACTTTAACCTTAGCCCTAAATTGAGTCTAAACCTTTACTTCATCTCTATCACATTCATCCTAATCTTAAATCTTAATTTTTAATGTAACCATTAAGCCTCAATGGGTACTCAATATGTGATTCAAATTACATCCATATTTCCTAAGTTCCACATTGCGCCTAAGACACATGCACTGTACATGTGAAAATATCCTTTTATCCCTCATCAAAGGTCCCGAAAACCTGTTGAGTCCTGACGAGCATTGCTTTTACAACAATAAAGTGGTTTCATGACCAAGAATCAGGGATAGCTATGAAATTCGCTATATAACTAACAGTACCTTTTTGCCTACCACAACAGGATCAAACCGGGTGGAATTACAAGAATAAATCTACATGCCAAATTTTGTTCAAATTAACTCATCAGAATTCCTTGAAAAATCGATTTTCCATATGCCATCATCACGTAACTCTGGTTTGAACACAACAGAATACACCGTCTTGACAACACCGATTTGGTGTCCCAGCGCCATTTTAAGCTTCCACCAAACCAGCGCAGAACGGTAGCTGTACGTGTCAGAATGTATGAAATAGTTTCCGCCGCGGTACACCACGGAGTACTTGTCAATTCTTGTGCTGTGTGTGTTGTGTGTACCGCGTACCGCGTACCGCTACCGCGCTGATTTGGTGGAAGCTTTAGGATCATCGGGATGAATGAAACAGTGCGTATGCTCATCCAATATTAAACTAATATGTACTTACTCGTATATATGAGACGAACCAAAACAGGAACATTGACCCGCCCCCGCTCTTGCAGACAATCTAAAACTGAAAATTTTGGATACAAAAGATTGTTCGGTCCTACCAATTATACTATACTATACTATACGATTCTTTTCTAGGCTTTTTTCGGGCCTATCCCCGACTTTTGCAAAATGCTTCCTTTAAAACATATAAAAAGACTTAAGCGAGAAACTCTATGTATTTTTTCACATTTTCCGCTGTATCTTTTTTTCTACTTCACGGATCGGAGCAAACGATAGCCTATGCACACCTTCACCACAGACTCTATCAATGGGAAAAGAGACCAAATCCCGAGATGCCCTCTGCAAGGCTGTAGCCCTGTCAATGAACGACAAGAACAACGAGAACAACGAGAACAAGATTTTTGAAAAAATGCGATTTTCAAACTCTTATATCTCCGGTGTTTCTTATCGTATCATCTTGAAATTTTCTACACTTCGTAAGACGGCGCGAGCGACAACGCTTACCGAATTTGAAGACTCAGGACCAACCAGGGTCCGAGCTACAGAGGTCCGAAAACCCGTACTTGTTCCGTCGTGTAAACATAGTCTTAGTCGCTTCTCACTTTTTATTTGTTCAAATTTCTTCGTTTTTCTTTGGCGTGCGGGACGCTCCCGCGTCCCTAGATCAGAAAATGTTAAGTTCTTGCTAAACCAATACGTGTTTGTACCATAACCTTGATTCCAAAAGACGCGAAAATGAACGAAAATTGCTTCAGATCAGATACAGATACATTAGCACGTTTTATATAGGAAAATTATCCTATAAACCGACAAACAGTTTCGCCGAATTTCCTTTAACGTTTGCCAACTGTATGGTTTTCTGGCGGAAAACAACTCAATGTATGGGGAGCTTTACCAATTGTTTGACATTTGAAACAATTCGAATGAACTAAATTGACGTCAAATACGTAATAGATTGTGTGTGCACATAGCCACTCTGAACTAACACATGCAATGGGTTACTATGATTTCTCTAAACCATAGGTATGTCAAACTCGCGGCCCGCGGGCCGCATGCTCGCTGTTTTGTGCGGCTCGCGGCCAGGTCGGAAAACAATGTGTATCAGAACAAATGCGCAAAAAAAACGAGACCGAGGCTAATTTGTGGCGCGGCCGAAATTTGAATACCCGTTGAGGCTAATCCAGGAATACATTTGGATGAATTTTGGTTAAGACTCAAAAAGAAATAAAGTTTTTCTTACAAGAACCTAATATTTGGGGGTTAGTTTGTATGACAACCCTATGACGCAATGTTCCGATTCCATCCATTCCTAGATATCTTTTGAGGCTTTACTTGGATCACATTTGGTTAAAGTTTGGTTAAGGTCGGATTAAAATAGAAAAAGTTTTTTTTAGAAGAACTTAATTTTCAGGGATTGGCTTGTATGGCAGCCTTATGACGCAATGTTCCGATTCCATCCGTTCCTAGATATGTTTTGAGTCTTTACTAGAAACACACTTGGGTGAAGTTTGGTTAGGATTGGTACATAAAGGAAAAAGTTGTTCTTAGAAGAACCTAATTTTCAGGAGCAGCCCCATGACTGCATGGTCCGATTCCATTCGGCCCGACATATATGTATACAGCGTACACTAAAAAGAAACTTGTGTACAAAATTTCAGCCCGATAGCTTCAAAACTGAGGGACTAGTTTGCGTTGCAATAGACGGACAGCAGACAGACGGACATGGCTCAAGTGATTTCTTTCACACTGATCAATAATATATACATATACTTTATAGTCGGAGGTGCTTCCTTCTGTGCGTTGCAAACTTCATGACAAAGTCAATATACCCGTAGTCTCTCTTAGTTACCCTAACTTCTAGTGGAGCATGGTGCGTTGACGACTACCGTGTGTAGTCGTCAACGTTACAAAGACAACTGAATTCGGATTGTGATACGGTTGTCAGCCATACCACTTCCTAGTCGCATTTTCAGTTTATTATTCTACAATAAGAATATTTCTTATCATCTTCTTCTGAACAATAAACTTGCGACGAGTCGTGCCGAGTTTGGAAACTCGTTTCTCTATGAATCTCTATATCTCGAGTACCCATTTTTGGGGGTAAATAAAACTGCTGAGTGGCCTTAGTCCAATGCTTCTTCTTCTTCTTCTTCTTTTAGCGGTACAGAAGGGTGTGAACCGCTGTGTATCTATATGGATTCGATTTATAGTTCGTCGTCGTTTTCGTCCGTAATCTCCAGGGACAAAAACGCAATGATATTTTCCCATAGTGAGCGGGGGGTGAGATTAGTGGGTGCAGCTGGGCATTGAAACAAATGGGCCACATCGTGTGGCGTGCCAGCCCAATTTGGGCATATGTTTTGTATATTTGGGTATGCGAGATAGATACGAATTGAGGCGTGAGCAGAAGCCTGACCGAAGTTGGGCTAAAGTCACTCTGGTGGCTCTCGGGAGCCTAATCTCCTCAGGCGAAATAGGTGGTGAGAGCGCTGAGAGGACTCTGTTCGTACCTAAAATCGCAATAGACCGACTTACTTCCTTAGTGTGAATCATAGCAATGGCAGCCCGGTATGAATCTTCATCGAAAGGATCCCTTTTGTAACCCTGGACCTCTCTCTCAAGGTCACGAAGGCCACGTTTGATGTTGCGTGGAGGGGGAATTTTGTCCATAAGGTCACGGTTAGGATGATCCTCTCGATAACAACCTACTAAATATTGTTTTGTGAGTAGTCGATTGTGGTCACGCATTGGCATCAAATGTGTCTCCTGATGTAGGTGATCCTGGGCAGACATCAGAAGGCACCCTGTGGCTGTGCGTAGAGCAAAATTTTGATTGGATTGGATTTTATTCCAGTTTGACCTTGCGACCAAACTGGCGCCGCAAAATCAGCCGCTGCTCGACCCACCGCTTTATAAGTGGCTAGCATAGTCTCTTTATATTTGCCCCAGGTGCTGCCAGCCAGTGCTTTAAGAATGTTGTTCCTACTGCGCATCTTTTCACAAACAGCTCCCGCGTGATGAGCTGAAGTCATTATTTTCTCGAAGTGAAGCCCGAGAATTTTTAGATTTGCAACAGTAGGAACTGGTTTGTTGCCAATACGTACCCCAACCGGCCACCGACAATCACCTGACCAGGTGGTAAGGAAGGTCGCAGACGATTTAGACGCTGAGATGGTTAAATTTCTGCTAAGAAAAAAGCTTCTAGTCGCGCTAAATATCTATCTACGCGCATGACTTCCCCATCCGCTCCCGTGGCAAGTACAGTGCAGTCATCGGCATATGAGATAACTTCAATGCCTTCCGGAGATGTTGGGAGACCTGCCATGTAGATGAAGAAGGTGGGAGAGAGAACCCCACCCTGAGGAACACCTAATCTGATATTTCTGAGTTTGGAACGACTGCCTCGAAACTCGGTGAAGGATTGCCTTCCAGCTAGATAGTTGGCAATCCATCTTATCTCTTGTTTCGGAACATGCATGTTGAGGAGGTTTGCCAGAAGCATGGAGTGATTGACCTTATCAAACGCATTTGATAGGTCAATCGCCACTATGATGGTTCTATGGCATGGTGTACGCTGATTTAGTCCGTCTTTTACACGTGTAGTGATCGCGTATAGAGCGGTGGTCGTACTGTGCATGCGTCTGAATCCGTGCTGATGGGGTTCTAGCTTCGCATGTGAAACGAGAGTGGATGAGGGCTTCCAGCGCCTTTGCTAGAAGTGACAGAATCGTAATCGGTCTGTAGGAAGTTCCTAGTTTGGCACTTTTCCCTGGTATAAGGCACGGGACTATGCGACCTTGTTTCCAGATGTCGGGGATAGCGAGCGTAGACATTGACAAGTTAAAGACTGCCGTGAGATACTCAATGGCAGGAAGATCAAGATGTTTGAGCATGGCCATTGAAATGCCATCTGGTCCAAGGGCCTTAGAATTTTTTGCATTCTCAATGACTGTTTTAACCTGGTCCGGGGTGTAAATTGGTATGGAGTCAACATTTCGGCTGCGAATCCCTCTTCTAATTTTGCGCTTGAGGCCATCGGACTTGGGATGTTCAATAAATTGCTTATTGAACTGGCTCGCACACTGAAGAGGATTGCTTGTTTCATTTTTGCCGAAGGTTATGGCTATATTGCCCTTATCTTTTGTGGGGTTCGAAAGGGCACGGACAGTTGACCATAACTTACTAGCACCTTCATTAAGGTTACAGTCATTGAGGTGCTCGTTTCATTTGGCCGTCTTGTAGTCTTTAACTTGTCGCTCTATTTGGATATTGAGCTCCCGATTTCTGGGGTCACCAGGGTTAGCACGCCTAATGGTGTCACGTTCATCGGTTAACTTTGCGGCACTTGGTGGAAAATTTGGACGAATCTTTGGAATGCGCCCTGCAGGGATGAACCGTGCCGCAGCTTTGGTAATGACGCTCCTAATGTTCCATTCGGCCTTATGTATATTGGTGGGAGGGGGAAGCGCGAAGAACTTTGATGACGTGAATGTTTTGAAAACTTCCCAATCTGCTTTTTGTGATTGACAAACGTTCGCTTCTCTGACTTGGTCAGGTCAGCTGGTTTGTCAATTCTGACTATGATTGGGAGGTGATCAGAGGGAAGACCAGTACGTGTTTTCCAAGAGGCCTCACTAATTAGGCTGGCGCTGACAATTGTAATGTCTGGGGAGCTAATACAATTGTTTGTATCACGGGTTGGCGAGTCTTCATTGAGGATACAGACATCTGATGCGTCTTCATTTTCGCTCTCGGCTTCCGATGCTCTCGAATACGATATACGACATCATTAAGACGGGTGATAACTTCGTACGGTCCTTCCCAGTTCTGCTGAAGCTTCGGACATACTCCTTTTCTGCGACGGGGGTTGTATAACCAAACGAGATCTCCTTCGTTGAACCCCGCAGTGTTAGCCCTTAAGTCGTATCTCGTTTTCATACGATCCGCGTTCAATCGTAATCGTGTTCGCACCAACTTATGCACATTATCCAAACGTTGCTTTAAGTCGTACACATACTGAGGAACTGATGTCGACTCTTCCGCTGGCGTAATTCCGAATTTTACATCCGCAGGTAGCCGTATTGTCCTTCCAAACAGAACTTTTGATGGGGTTTCTCCTGTTGATGTGTGCTCAGCCGCACGGTATGCCATCAAGAATAGCTGTAGATGTTGATCCCATGTTCGCGGATTGTTCGACACAACTTTGGCTAAGTGCTCGTTCAATGTCTTGTTGAAACGTTCGACCATTCCATCGGACTGAGGGTGTAGAGGCGTAGTCCTAGTTTTCCGTATTCCCAATAGCCGGCACATCTCGCTGAACACTCCAGATTCGAAGTTTCGCCCTTGATCAGAATGTAGCTAGGTAAGGTACACCATATCGACAGACCCAATTTTCGACGAGCTGATCCGCCACCGTGGTCGCTTCCTGATTGGGTATTGCGTATACTTCCGTCCACTTACTAAAATAATCAGCCACTACCAATGTGTACCGGTTTCCGCGATCGGTTTCTGGAAATGGTCCCGCAATATCCACAGCGACTCTTTCAAACGGCGCACCGACGACGTATGTCTTCATAGCTCCTTTCAGTTTTCGCGCTGGCCCTTTAACCGCTGCACAACTCGTACACCTGCGGCACCACTCTTCAACGTCACTTCGAGCATGAACCCAGTAGAATCGTTCACGCACTTTCGCCAAGGTTTTGTTGACGCCAAGATGCCCTCCCGATGTTCCTTCGTGCATCTCTCGCAGCACTTCGTCGACCTTGCTCCGTGGAAGTATCAGCTGCATTATACATGCCGTTCCGTCCGCTGATTCCCATTTCCGTTTTAGCATGCCATCCTCAACGTGAAGAGAATTCCACTGAGCCCAATAACTTTTCGTGGTTGACCCAAAGGTTGACACCTCGTTCCAACTGGGCCTTTCTCCGGACTCCTTCCACACGAGAATCGAACCGATATCCTCATCGTTCAGCTGGGATTTGCGTATTTCCTCCGGACTCCAGCCTTCCATAGGCAACAATGTGAGCCTTCGTGTATTTTCGGCTTCCTTCTCTTCCACTCGAGCGCAGTGTTTGCATCCAAGGGGGCATGGACGGCGTGAGAGAGCATCAGCATTACTGTGCACTTTTCCACTTCTATGGACCGTATCGAATTCGTATGTCTGCAACCGTTCGATCCATCTAGCAACTTGACCTTCCGGATTTTTGAAGTTTAATAGCCATCTCAACGCAAAATAGGACACTACTTTCTCTTCGCCGTCAACACTTTGCGATAGTACCGCACCAATTCCGGTGTTGCTCGCGTCGGTGTCAAGAATAAATGTGACTCCAGCTTTCGGATACGCCAACACGGGTGCTTGACAAAGTTCTGCCTTTAATGCCTCAAATGCGTTTTGGCATTCTTGATTCCATATGAACGGACGATTCTTTTCAACCAAAGAGTGAAGGCATTTTGCAATTTTCGCGAAATCCTTGACAAATCGCCGATAATAGGTGGCCAAACCCAGAAAACTGCGCAGCTGATGTTTATCTTTCGGGACTGGCCATTGCCTCACTGCTTCCGTTTTGTCTGGATCTGTTCGTATTCCTTCAGCAGAGACAATGTGTCCCAAATAAGCAACTTCGTTGCTGAAGAATGTACACTTCTTTGGACTTAGCTTCAAGTTGGATGCACGTAGCCTCGCTAAGACCTCCTTCAGATTGCGCAGGTGTTCTTCGAAGCTCTTTCCGATCACAATTATATCGTCCAGATATACGAGGCATGTCTTCCAGCTTAATCCACGCAGCACATACTCCATCAGACGCTCGAATGTAGCCGGCGCGTTGCGCAATAGAAACGGCATCACTACAAATTGCCACAAGCCGGATCCAATAGAAAATGTCGTTTTCTCTCGATCGTTCTTTTCGATTTCCACTTGCCAATAACCACTTTTCAGATCCAATGTCGAAAACTATTTCGCTTCTGCCAATGTATCCATGATATCGTCGATCCGGGGTAGTGGATAACTGTCCTTTTTCGTCACGCTGTTGAGCTGCCTGTAGTCAACACAAAATCGTGTGCTGCCGTCCTTCTTCTTAACAAGGACTACAGGCGATGTCCACGGACTATTTGACGGTTCGATGACACCTTGTTTTTCCATCTCTTGGATCATTTTATGTGCTTCATCGCGTTTGGCCAGCGGTAGTCGCCTGGGAGCCTGTCTGATGGGTTGAGCGCCTTGGGTATCAATACGGTGCGTAACCTTATTAGTTCGGCCTTGTTCGTCGAGAAAACGTCTTCGTACTCGTTGATCAATTTCATAGCGAGCGATCGTTGTTCGGGTGACAAGGTGTTGTTCTTTATAATTGTATCGGCACGAATTCCGCGTTTTCTGATTTCACGGGGCTTAGATTCGTCCGGGACATCTATTGCTGTTACTGACAAAACTGGTTGACAGTTCCCTAATATCGTCCCTTCTTTCACCTTTACATCGCGTTCCGACACATTCATAGTTCTTATCGGCACATGCTGCTCCTCATCAATCCTCACCAAACTTCGCGCTACCATCAAGTTCTTGAGCGCTGGTAACTTCGTTGGCTCCACTACATAGAAATGATGACCTCCAGGACCCCCATCCAGTCTCGCTCGCATTACGCATTCCGAACTCTTCGGTATATCCATATCCTCCGCTACCAATACTCGGAGGGCCGGCGTTTCCATTCGTGGTACTTGTGCGACAATCTCGATGTTGCGCCATCTCAGTATCTTTCGTCCCAAGTCCAACATGAATCCGTTTGTGTTCAGGAAGTCCATTCCCAGGATGCATTCGTCGGTGATATCGGCAACTAAAAACTTGTGGCTGAACGTAACATCTCCAAGTCGTATTCGTTTGTTAACCTCGCCATGCACACCCATTTCTCCTCCGGTTGCTGTTCGAAGCACGAATTTTCTGTCGTTCACAAGCTTCATTCCTTTCACGATGTCCGGTCTTAAAATTGATTTTGTTGCGCCAGTATCGATGGTGATGATACACTGCTTGTCTCCAATCCAGCCGACTAGACATAGATCGTTTTCGCCTCGGTGAACGCGTGAAACGGAGATGGTAGGCGATAGCTTGACCCCTTGTATCGTTGTGAAGCGCGGAATGCCAGAGTTCATGATGGGCATTGAAGTCGCCAAGAATGATCCTGTGCTCTCCATTAAGAAGAGGACCAATATTGAAATGGTAGTCTGTACAGCTAGAATGTGATGGTATGTAGATATTGAAAATTTCAATATTGGTGCTCCCTGATGAAACTGAGATGGCTTGCAACTCCGCCGTACCGTCTGGAACTACATCTAATACACTGTAATGGACGGACCTGTGTATTAGGAAGGCAAGTCCACCTCCAGGGTGAGAATCATTCGTGGCGCCTTCTCTGTCCTTGCGTATGATGATATATTCACCTTCAGCGTTGAATGGTGAATCCGCGTGGAGCTTTGTCTCTTGGATGCAATCAGAATTCTGTACTTTCTCAAGAAGCTTGTGATTTCGGAAATTTTCCCTAGGATGCCATTACAGTTGAACTGCACTATGGACACCGGTGTAAAAGTTGCTGGCGGAGGGGCAGTAGTTAAATTGTGTCTTACATTCAAGGCAATATTATTGGGGGGAGTAGGGGGCATTTTTGGTGGGGAGGGGCCTGGTATTACCCGAGCCTGCCCAGTAAACCTACAGCCTGGTGCAACAAATGTACCTTCTATGTAATGACCCATCCTTCTCAAACCGGAGCATCTGAAATGCACCCACTCCGAACAGCAACTACACTGAAGTGACGTGTCCAATGCTGGATTGTCGCGCCTGTTATTTATTTAATATTGTAATGCAGTTTTGTTACAATAACGCTTATGGCAGCTTTCATGTACAATTTTTAAGAGATATTTTGCTTGTACGCTTGTTACATATTATGAAATATAAAATTGCTACCATAAAAAAAATATTTTTCAGCTGCCAACTGCAGATGCTCTGTTTAAAATTGTTATTTCCGAGTAATAATGTTGTACGAATATACCAATATTTATTTGAATTTCGGATTGTAATTATCCGGAACATTCATTATGGACTTATTTAAATAATTACATGTCTTTCTTTTCTGTTTGTCTTTCAGGGCCGTAATGATAGTAGCGCTCGTATATTTGTCTTGTATACATTTACATCGTTTAATATACGATTACGGATCATACTCTCTCGATGTAACTGGTCCCCTGATGATTATCACACAGAAATGTACAAGTTTGGCGTTCAGCATACACGATGGATTCACAAGGGAACATAAAGTATGTAAATTCAATAAAGCTTGCCTATTTACATGTTGATATCATCCTAAAGGGATGCAGAATGTATCTCACAAAACAAAAAATGCAAACATGTGCAATAATATGTTTGTGGATGAAGTCTATTGAACAAAGAAACACAGGAATCATTTTAATTAATATTACATGTTCTTCCTGCTAATTTCCAGGACTTGACAAAGGCCCAACAATATCATGCTATCCACAAACTTCCATCCGCTCTTGAATATTTCTCATATGTGCTGCATTTCCAAGGTCTAATGGCCGGACCAATGGTTTTCTACAAAGATTACATAGACTTTATCGAAGGCTATCACATCATACCGTATGCAAATGCAAATGTAAGTATTCAATTCTATTTAGTTATTTGATGTGATTAAATGTATCCTTTTATTAACTTGTTGTTTCGATTATTTATCAAACAGGGAAACATTGACAACAACTTCAATTCGAAAGAAATCGTCCTGGAACCGTCGCCCATGAAGAGTGTTGTTCGTAAAGTGATTGGCAGTCTTGTGTGTGCCTTTATATTTATGAAATTCATAACGCTATATCCGATAACAGCTGTAAAGGATGACGATTTCATAAATGGCACATCGTTTGTGTACAAGTTCTGGTACATGGCCATGGCGACAACAACGATTCGCTTCAAGTATTATCATGCCTGGTTGTTGGCCGAAGCGATTTGTAATAATTCTGGATTAGGTTTTAACGGTTACGATAAGGACGGTTCGGCCAAGTGGGATCTTTTGGCCAATATTAACGTCTTTGCGTTTGAAGTAAGTACGCGGACAACAATAAACTGCACTAAATTTGCATTGAATAAATTTCCATTTAATCGAGACAATTAACCAACTTCTTGCAAGTGTTCTATTGTGTTTTTGTCAAGCGTCTGATGCCGGAATATGCCCGAAGTCTTCAGACAATAGAACACGGTTAACTTCAGACAACGTCTAACACTCTCGCGTTTACGTTATACATTTCAGTTTGGTACCAATTTCCGTGACAGCATAAATAATTGGAACATGGGCACAAATCATTGGTTAAGGACCGTAGTTTATGAACGTGTACCGAAGAAGTATGGAACTGTTCTGACATTCGGTCTAAGTGCATTATGGCACGGCTTCTATCCAGGATATTACGTTACCTTTGCTACGGGAGCGCTTTTTGTAACGGCAGCACGTGTAGTAAGTATTAGAGGAATATCCCAACATTTGACTTGATTCGATTATGGTCGATGCATTCGTAATATCAGGCTCGTGTGTGTGTGTGTTAATATTGTTTTTGTTTTCTCGTCTTGCAGGCAAGAAGGTCGTTCCGTCATCGTTTCCAGGAAACACAATTCACTCGTATGTTTTATGATATTCTTACATGCCTAACAACTCGAGTATTTTTAGGATACGCCACGTTCCCATTTGTACTTCTTGAGTTTATGGTAAGTTCATCAGTGGTTTTTATTTAATTGATTAGTGAGTTAAGTTAAGGTTGGAAAAAGTAGAACAACCGAATTTTTGCATCAGCATTTGTTTTGAGATATTAAACAAAACCTTGAAATTCCACCTCTTTCGCTTGCGGGCGGCGCTACAGAGGGCCCTTGTGCCTTGTATATTTAAATGAAGATCAAATCAATTCGCGCAATTCCTAACTTACTGTGCTACAGGCATTTTTGATAAGGTTTCGTAAACATTTCCGTAACGGTAATGTTTACTAAAAAAATCTATTGTAACGTTTAACATACGATCTAGAACGAGCTGGGTTCAAATTTTACCGAAACGGGATTTTGTTTTTTTTTTGTTTTTAATGAATATCGCTTTAACGAACTCTACATTGTTGTCGAGTCGTAGGTTAAACTCCTGATTGAACGCTGATAACTTGAGGTTCTTCATCAATGTGTCACGATAGCCCGACGTCGGGCTTTGGCCGCCTGAATCGTTGACCTCCAATTGTCGCGGTTACGTGACCTTGTCCTCCAGTTTCGGAAGCCCAGCAGCTGGTGGGCGTCCTCACCTACGGAGTTCTCCCAGCGAGCTCTCGGTCGTCCACGCAACCTTCGTTGCGCGTTCATCACTTTCTTTATTGATACGTTACAACCCAGATAGTTGAAGTTGTCTACATACTCGAAATTAAAGTCCTTGTTTTCGATTGCATCATGGCCTTTGTTTTGCTTTCGTTGATGTGTAGTCCAACTTCCTTTACGGCGTTATTGAGGTTATGCAGAAGGCTTTCTGCATTCCCCCAATTTTCGAGACATGATGTTGATGTGTTAGCCCTGTGGCATGGGTTAAGAATAGTGCTACCGTCTATCCCGACGTGTCGTAAGAGGCGACTAAAGGGACAGGAGAGAATAAAACTCTCCTGAGTTTCGAACATATCTCTACAATTATGCGCGCAGCAACTCTGTTTTGCGCTCAAGGGTTCAGATATGTACGAAACCTAACTAAAAATTGACCCCTGTGGTTTTGGGGTTAGAATTATACCACAGCGATCCCGGCTTGTCGTAAAAGGCGACTCGAGGGATAGGGTATGTAGGCTTGTATCCTGCGTACCTGAAATTTACTTTACACTCGAAACATTAAACGAGCCTCGGATACCTCGGACTGATTCAACGGCAACGACTTTTGGCTATAAACAACGAACTACGATCGGTTTTTGGAACGTTCGGACGATGTGGGGTGAGTGTAATAACACAAGGCTCACAGAAGTCGAACAGGAAATGACCGCATACAACATCGCTATACTAGGACTGAGCGAAACAAGATGGCTCGGATCGGGGGCGACTTTATCACCAAGCTCTCGCACTGTACTGCTCTACTCTGGAAGTGAAGACGATAATTCGCCTCGGCAAGCGGGCGTCGGAATCCTGTTGACTAGGAATGCACGCCGATCCCTTATCGACTGGAAACCTATCTCCGACCGTATCATCACAGCCAGGTTTAAATCCAGAGTACGAAACATCACAATTATTCAGTGCTACGCACCGACTGAACCTGCAGACCAATCCGCAAAGGACGTTTTTTATCATCGACTAGGCGACACCTTTGATAGGGCTCCCAGGGGTGACATCAAAATCATAATGGGGGATCTCAACGCCAAAGTCGGTACTGATAATTTAGGCTTGGAACACCTTATGGGCAATCACGGGCTTGGCGACAGGAACAACAATGGCGAAATGTTCGTGGAGTTCTGTAACTCTCGGCAACTAGTCATTGCCGGAACGTTGTTCAATCATAAACCCTGCCACCTAACAACTTGGATTTCTCCTGATGGCAGAACAGAGAACCAAATTGACCATATTGCTGTTTCTAAGACATGGAGAAACTGCCTCTTAGACGTCAGGTCGAAGCGTGGGGCTGATGTTGGCAGCGACCACCATCTTGTTATCGCGAAATTTCGCTTACGAACGGCAGCGATTCAACGATCTCACAACGCGCGAATCTTGCCACGATTTAATGTGCAAAAGCTAAAAAATTCCTCAACTAGACGTGCATATTCGACCGCCTTGCACGAAAAAGCTTGTGCAGCAACATCTCTCCAGAATCCTACAATTGAAGATAGATGGAATTTTGCAAAGGATTCTTTTATTTCATGTGGCGAAGCGACTGTGGGAAGATTGGATCGAGGTAGGAGACCATTTATCAGTGATGCTACTTGGTCTCTTATCTCAGCCCGCAAAAGAGTTAAGGAACAGATTAACTCTGCTGCTGATGATTCAGCTAAAAATCAACTTCGCGCTGAATACCGTTCACTGCAAAAAGGCGTGCAGAGAAGTGTGAGGCGTGATAAGCGTACTAACATCAACGCTTTAGCGAAGGAGGCAAATGATGCGGCTTACCGTGGTGAAAGCGGTACCCTATTTAAGCTAATTAAACCACTAATTGGTAAATCTTTCACAACCGACCATCCTGTGAAAGATAAAGAAGGGTTACTGCTTGTTACCGAAGAACAGCAACTTCAGAGATGGAAAGAGCACTTTTTTGAGGTCCTTAACAACAGTTTTGGGCCTGCAAGTGCATCTTCATCGGCAGAAGAAGACGTCCCTCCAGTAGCCAGTATTAATTCCAGACCACCATCTAAGACGGAATTAAAGCGGGTTATCGAATCTATGGACGCCGGTAAGGCCCCGGGGATAGATGGAATTCCGGTCGAACTATTTAAAGCGGATTCGAATGCTACAGCGGATATTCTACTTCCCCTCATGAGAGAGTGTTGGGAAACCGAAACTCTTCCAGTAGAATGGAAAAAGGGCGTAATTATTAAAATTCCCAAGAAGGGTAACCTTAAGGATTGTAATAATTGGCGCGGTATTTGCCTACTTCCAGCTGTATCCAAGCTGATGGCTAAAATTATTTTTAACCGGATCAAGGATGAAGTTGATCGCACTTTAAGCAATGAACAGGCTGGCTTTCGTGAGGGTTTTTCATGTAGCGACCATATAAACACCCTCCGAATTATTATCGAGCAATCCGCCGAATGGAGATCCCCATTACACCTCATGTTCATTGATTTCGAGAAGGCGTTCGATAGTGTTGATCGGGAGTATATTTGGAGAGCTCTTCGTACGAGGGGCATACCAGATAAAATAATTTCCATCATCAAGGAATCTTATCAGGGAGCCCAATGTCACGTTTTGCACAAGGGTAAGCTTTCAGATCCTTTTGAGGTGCACAGTGGAGTGAGACAAGATTGCATTTTATCACCTATTCTTTTCCTCATAGCCATTAACGATGTACTAGTGAGCGCGCTTCAAAACCAGAGGAAAGGTATCAGATGGAAAATGTTTGATTACCTGCAACACCTGGACTATGCTGACGATATTTGTCTGCTTTCAAATAAAAAGGAGGATGTAGCTCAAATGGCCGATGCTCTGCATTGCGAAAGTCGTAATGCTGGGTTCAAGATAAACGCTGCCAAGACCAAGTACTTGAGCTCCCATCCTGGGGGACAAAGCGGAATTTGTGTTTCGGGCCAGGCAGTCGAAAAAGTTGAGGAATTCTGCTACCTCGGAAGCACAGTCACAGCAGATGGCGGCGCGGACGCTGATGTACAATCGCGTATCAATAAGGCTAGGGCAGCCTTCTTCACTTTGACTCCTTTCTGGCAAAATAACAACATTTCCAGGCGCACCATAATCCGAATCTTCAATTCTATTGTAATATCTGTGCTTCTTTATGGCTGTTCAACTTGGAAGGTGACCAACGAGATAACAACTAAGCTGCAAACTTTCGTAAACCAGTGCCTACGGCGCATCCTACAAATCCGCTGGCCGGAGATTATTTCCAATGATGATCTCCTGAGTATCACAGGCCTGGATTGGATAGGCACTTCTGTCAAAAGGCGAAAGTGGCAATGGATAGGTCATACTCTCCGAAGAGGGCCAACAAATATTGCAAAGCAAGCCCTAGATTGGAACCCTCAGGGAACCAATGCCAGACGCCGTGTTGGACGACCAAGAAACACGTGGAGAAGATCGGTTAATAGCGAAGCTGCTTGATTAAACAAACAGTGGTCAGACCTAAGGACGATGGCACAGAACAGAACGAGGTGGAAAGTAGGCGTAGTTGATGCCCTATGCCCCACAAGGGGTTAACAGGAACCAGAGAGAGAGAGAGATGTTGATGTCGTCGGCGTACACTACTAATTGAGTCGACTTGATGAGTGCCGTTCCGTTGCTGTCCATATTCATGGCTCGAATTACATACTCCAAAGCAAGGTTGAAGATCGTCGGCGCCAGCCCATCCCTTGCTTGAGTACAACGAGTTTCAAATAGTGTCAGTTTGCTGACACCTTTCGAGAGGTCGCAGCTTTCCAGATGCTCATTTCATTTCTCTTTTTTGAAGGTGTTGACTTGTCGATTTATTTCGAAACTTAGCTCCTGCATTCTGGGGTCTGCGGGATTTGCGTGTCTTATGCTGTCCCGTTCGTCGGCTAACCTTGCGGCAGTAGTTGGGAAAGATGGCCGAACTTTGGGGATACGCCCTGCCGGAATGTAGCGAGCTGTCGCTTTGACAATGACGTTCCTTATATTCTTTTCAGCTTCCCTAGCGTTCGTTGGAGTAGGTAGCGCGGCGAACTTCGTCGAAGTGAACGCAGTGAAACCATCCCAATTTGCCTTTTTGTGGTTGATAAACGTACGCCGTTCTGACGTCGTCAGTTCGGCTGGTTTATCAATATTTATCAATATGGGGAGGTGATCGGATTGAAGAGACCTGGTTGTCTCCCATCGCGTTTCACTTATCAAACTGGCGCTCACCATAGTTGTGTCAGGAGAACTATGGCAGGCGTCAGCGACGCGTGTAGACGAAATTCCATTGAGAAGTCTGATGGGTCTAATTTGGTCGCGATATCTATACCTCTGGCATCATTTGCGAGAAGAGAGTGCCAGAGTTCGTGATGGGCGTAAAAGTCAACTTAACAATGCAAGCCGCTATCTCCCCAGTCTCAAGAGAAGGCATTTCTTCTTGTTCAGGAGCCTGGTCCAAAGGTGCACAACTAGGTGGAGCAGCAGGAAAGAAGGGTCAATTTCCAGTCTTCAATTAACATTTAAGTTCAATAATCAATTTTAGCAAGTAAGCAATAATTTTGTATATAATTAGCCATTAGTAATATAATAAATCAGTACAAGTACAACCTTGTATTCCATGTTCTTAGTTCATTTCAAGAATTAACACTGCATATGCTCTCTGGTAACGATTTCAAAGGTGAAAGAACAACAAAACTCTTGCCATACACCGAGGCTTTCATTGCATTCCAAAACCATAGCCCAAAGTTTTTCCCAAAGCCATAGAAATACATGAATTGTAGGGCTTTGCTTAAGGGGGAATAACTTAAGAAGAAATAAAACGCGTCCGTACTCGTCGAAGCGACAACTAAGAGTGTCCTTTATTATCTCATTTCCATATATTCAAAGTATCTTATCAGGATATGTGGTACAAGTGTTGTCTTACATGCGATATCTTAGATCCTAGCTTATGATCTACTACAATTCGGCCATCCTGACCTAATGTTTGGCCTCGAACATTTTTTTTTTACGCTTACCAATTACATAAATTTTTTTTTTTATACATAAATTGAACCAATTTTTTTTTTTATTCTTATTTAACGCTGAATGTGCCTAACTAAATAATGTTGACAATTACATATTTTGATTTGATGGCGAGATAACTTTATTTCCAAAGTAATTCTTAAGGTTTTTTTTTCCCACTAAATATATGTACTTAAATTAACTATTTTATTTACCTATCATGTCATACCATATGAAATTAGTTCAGATTTTTTTTTTTTTTTTACCAATCTAATACTTTTTTGATATATTTATCCATGGGCGCATATTACCTGCTGAACATACCCCTTGGAAAGGTATTTGTGTCAGTTGACTTCCATCTGGATCACTTACTAAATATCTGTCGTTACCTAGATCTTTCTTTACAATATACGGTCTTCTAAATTTGGGAATCAACTTTTTATTTACTCCAGGTGTTACATCGAAATTTCTTATCATTATATAGTCGCCTTTTTCATAATGCTTTGGTTCTTTGTGATTTTTATTGAAATATTCTTCATTGTACTTACTACATTTTACAATTTTTATAGCTGCATCCTCCCTAAGTAATTCTAAGTCTCTCTCAATTTCTTGATTTTCTAATAAAAGTTTCGATAGCTCGTCAGCCATTCCTAATTGATGTGTTCCAAATAACAGCATAGCTGGTGTAGTCCCAGAAGATCTGTTAACAGAATTGTTAATTGCGAATTCTACCCGAGCCAAGGCTAAGTCCCAAGTCTTTGTGCTACTAGACATTTTCGCCAACATTGGCGTTATTATCCTGTTTATTCTTTCAATTTGTCCATTGGCTTGAGGTGTGGCTGTTGCAACCTTTACATGCTTAATACCCTGTTCGTTGATAAACTCATGAAATTCGTTAGAAGTAAAGCAAGAACCCCTATCTGAAACAATTATTTTCGGTGTACTATAATAATTAAAATATTCCTTAAGGCATTTCACAACTTCCTTAGTCCTCGTGCTGACTGTTGCATACAATTTAACGTATTTCGAAAACCCATCAATGACTTCAAAGATGAACTTATGACGATGACCTGATCTCTCAAGTGGACCATAATGATCTACATGAATCATCTGAAATGGCAACTTCCCCTTTTCGATACTATGTAATTTTCCTTCTGCTTTACTTGCAGATGAATTATACGTTATGCACTTAAAACAGTTAGCAATGAAGCTCTGAACCTTATTTCTCATCTCTGGAAACCAGTACACTCTCATAATATATTCAACGGTTTTATTTAATGCTTGATGACCTATTTGCTCATGACATGAACCGATTACATTCGATTCCATTGATTTAGGCACATAAAACAATAACTGCTGATTTTTTTTACGGTATACGAGACCATTGTTAAGTTCGTATAGTTTATCTTCATATTGCTCTAATTTATTTCTTATGCTTACTATTTCTTCATCCAGATCCTGCAATAAAGCTAAGTTCCGTTCAAAACTATTTTCTGTAATTACCAAAATGCTAAACTCTCTGCTTAATGCATCTGCATGTCTCATTTGCTCAGCTGATCTATGTTCTAGCTCGAAGTCAAAGTTGCGTAACACCAAAGACCAACGCATTATTCTAGGATTTATTTCCTTTTTCTCGAGAGTTTGTTTCAAACTGTTACAATCTGTAACGATTTTGAATTTTATTCCTTGGAGGTAAATGCGGAATCTCTGTAAGGAATAAACAATTGCTAATGCCTCTAGCTCAAAGCTGTGGTATTTGCTTTCGGCTGCAGTGGTTCTTCTGCTGAAATAGGCAATCGGATGAAATTTATTATCATCCTGTTTTTGTAATAGAACTGATCCATAACCGTGTGTACTCGCATCACAATGTAATTCAGTCTGAGCTTTAGCCGAATATATTGCTAAAATTGGGTTAGAAATTAATATTTGCTTTAAGTTTGCTACACAGCTCGATAATTCTTCATTCCAAACAAAATCTTCCTTGCTTTTCAACATATCATAAAGTGGCTTAGTTTTATGAGCAAAATTTTCAACAAATTTTCTAAAATATGATACAAGACCTAAAAAGCTATGCAATTCCTTGAAATTTCTCGGTATTGGGAAATCTTTGATTGCAGTAATGTTTTCTTCAGTTGGGCTTATACCATTTTGACCCACTTGATATCCTAAATATTTGATACTTGTGTACAAAAACTCACATTTGTCCAACTTCAATTTCAGACAATTTTCATTTATGGTGTCCAAAACCTCCCGTAAAATTTCCAAATTTTCTTCTAAAGTTTTCGAGGCAATTAAAATATCCTCCAAGTAAATTTGTACTTTCTTGTTTTCCAGCAATTGACGAAACGCTGAATTGATAAACCTCATGAAAAATGAATTTCCTTGTGATAACCCAAAGGGCATTTTTACATATTCATATTGTCCCATAGGTGTAATGAATGAGGTATATTGGATCGAATCCTCTGCTAATTGCACATGATGAAATGCGTCCTTTAAATCTAATTTAGTGAAATAAATCTTTCCCTGCAAACTATCAATTTGATCCTCAATATGTGGTATTGGGTACACATCTCGGATGGTTAGCTTATTGAGTTCCCTATAGTCGACAGCCATCCTATACTGTCCAGACTTTTTCTTAACCAATACTATGGCACTTGAATATTGCGATACACTTGGACGGATTATCTTCCTTGTGAGTAAGTCGTTGACAATCTCTTGCACTGCCTCTTTTTCTCCAACAGAAAGTCGTCTGTTTTTGGCATAAAAAAGCTTGTCAGACTTCAGACTTAATTTCAATTCCAACTTGGTTTTGGGCTCAGTTGGTTGAATCGCATCTGAGTAATGATTCTTAACTATTTTTTGCACCTTACATTGTGTGTTCATATCAATGCATGGATTCACATTTATGCATTGAGCAGAATCAATATTAGCCATGACATTGATGTTCATAATCGCAGCAATGTCGTCGTCACACGCTGTGCGTTCTTTTATTTTTATACACACTTCGTTCCCAAATGTGACCTCAATTCGCTTGTCGGATATAAAATCGCGACCTAATAAACAAGAATAAATCATTGTTCCTTCCGCCACAACATAAAACGTGATGGGAATAGAACAATTCTCAAATTTCACACCCTGTTTAAGAGTCCCACAAACATGGATTTCACTATTGTTTATCCCTAAAAAACAATTAGTATTATCATATGGTTCTAATGAGATATGCTGAGGAACCGCATTGATATTAAGTAACGAAATTGGACTCCCGGAGTCTAACATACCTCTTAATTTTCCGCACTCCATCTCCACGTCAATGATATACTCTGGCACCAATTTTTTCACATCCTGTTTTTCGACCACTTGCATTGTCGGCCTGTTGATCTTGCACTCGTTCTTTCGATGACCTGGCTGTCCACAAGTATAGCATGTCCCACGCTCGCGTCTCGGTTTCGTGCATCTCGATGCCATGTGTCCCATCTCGTTGCAATTGTAGCATCGTGTCTCGTCCTTGTTGCTTTTACGGGCCTCTTGTCTGCGATCGTCGCCTTTAAGTGGACTCGACTTGAGATTATTTGTTGCAGCACTTGATTTGCCTTGCTTGCGAACCCGGTCGTAAATCTTCAGCTTGGTCCTTAGTTCTTGACATGTCTCTGCTTCATAGAGTGTCAGTTTTCGTTCGGGGTGATCATCGATGCCATCAACAATGTATTGTATTACAGCATCTTCTTCGATGTGGCCTCTTGCTGCGATTTCCTTCATCACCAGGAAATATTCCTGCACGTCTTCGCCTTTGTGCATTTTTCTATTATGCAAGAGTTGATGTAAGTCGGCGCTGCTCATGCGATCACCGAACTCGTTACATAATTTCAACTTGAGGGTGGCCCACGAATTAACATTTCGCTCACCCTGAATGAAGAGCCGTGCCAATCCTTTCAGTGATTTCTTTCCGTAAATCACTTTCTCCAAGTCCGACCAATTCATTATTGCGGCCATGTCCTCAAAATCGCTCACGAATGATTTGACTGCATACGCGTCTGCTCCAGTGAACGGTCGTATTGAATCCTCAACATCCCGAAAAGACATATTAAATTTGGGTGCCGGCTTGTTCAATCGTACACTTGAACTTCTTATGGACACTTTGTCTTCGTCCTTGTCCTCGTCGTCCTCAGAATCCTCCGATTCTTCTTCAACGTCTTCCTCACGACACAGAAGACTTAAATCATTTAAGGCTTTTACCAAGTTTTCACAGACTTCGGTTGGTGTGCCTTCAGAATCCAACCCTAGTAGCAAACATACCGCTACTATTTCACCAGCACTAAATTTGTCCATTAGTTCCAAAACTTTATTCTTATGCTCATCGGAGCCTTCACTAAGTTCAAAACCACGGAAATTCAATATTTTTTGCCGGTTGAGTCGGCCACTGTCTTCGCACACCATCCGGTACCACATTTTCACGACATTTCGCGAAGCACTCTCAATAATGTTTTTGATCTTCACAATATCGCCTAAACGGGCCATGTTCTATTCTTCACACTAAATTTTTTCTTCAAACTAAAAGGCACTACAAAACACACGGGCTGACTTATCCCACTTCTGATAAATTGTAGGGCTTTGCTTAAGGGGGAATAACTTAAGAAGAAATAAAACGCGTCCGTACTCGTCGAAGCGACAACTAAGAGTGTCCTTTATTATCTCATTTCCATATATTCAAAGTATCTTATCAGGATATGTGGTACAAGTGTTGTCTTACATGCGATATCTTAGATCCTAGCTTATGATCTACTACAGAATGTAAGTGCCCAGTATACTCGACGCGGGCTATAGTTATTGACTCAGGTGTTCAGTTAGCTGGACGCCGGGACTCAACCTGTTAAACTCTACACTGTGCCAAATCAGCGAATGGAATTTTAATCCGTTTGAATTCATTAATTTGTCACCATCAAATTAGTACATCCATTGCAGTACATCAAATTCCGTATCGCCTAAATTTATTGTTTCCTATTGAAACTTTTTTGTGCAAAGATCCCTATAAACTTTCAAATTTTTGCGCAAAATGTCTGATATGAAATTATACTAATGCGAGGTGCATGGCTTGCTAATAAGTTACGCAGCGTTCACAATGCTACCTTAAATATAGAAAAAATATGGAAAAATATAGAACAGGAGGGCCTTTTCTTTGTTAGTCGGCTTTAACCGGTTATTTCAATAACCGGTATTTTTGGTCGGTTAAACCGAGCCGGTATAACCGCTGAGGAAAATAACCGTACAACCGGTATTTTTGTCAAAAAGTCCCATCCCTTGTTAGAGGTATTCTCCAGCCTAAATTTTAGCTTATTCAATACAGGTAGCAAGCCTACCTTTGTCACTAGATCGAGGCAGGAAGTACTCGATCTAACTTTTGGCAACCAACGGGCCGAAAACTGGGTGGGAAACTGGCATGTATCTGACGAAACCTCAATGTCAGATCACAGGCATATCAGATTTTAGCTTACAGTGCCCATAACAATGTTGCGAGAAAGGCGTATACCACAGCTAACAGAGTGGGACAACTACAAAATATCTCTGCGGGAGAGATTATCCAGCATCGACAGGACCGGCTCCAGCTGGCTAAGTCTGGACAGCCTGGTCTCGAATGTCACAAGGGCCATAGTGACCTCTTTTGAGGAAAACTGTCCTCTCAGAAGGACCAAGGACAATAAGGGAGTACCCTGGTGGACTCCAGAGCTCTCCAGATTAAGGAAGCTCACAAGACGACTCTTTAACAGAGCCAAAAGGACAGGGGAGTGGGACACGTATCGCTCCCAACTTAATGTATACAACAAGAAAATCAGGGTTGCCAAACTGAACTCCTGGGGAAAATTCTGTGAAGGTGTTGAATGCACTAACACAGCTGCTAGACTCCATCGAGTTATGGCTAAAAAGGACACTGAACACATAAGCACCATAAAGCACCCTGATGGGCGCTACACGACTGACGCCCTCACGACGGGCGAATTACTCCTCAGTACCTATTTTCCGGGATGCCATATACTGAGGAATGAGGAACCATCAAATGAAAACAGTCTGTACAGAGCTAATTCTTTGGACTGGAGTACAGCAAGACTAATCTTTACTCAAGATAAAGTAAAATGGGCCATAGTCTCGTTTGAGCCCTTTAAATTCGCCAGCACCGACGGGATTTTTCCAGCTCTCCTCCAAAGGGGTCTGGAGCTTTTAACTCCATACCTCCTGAGTATATTCAGAAGCAGCTTTGCGCTGGGCTACATCCCGCGCTCATGGAGACTTGCGAGAGTAGTCTTCATTCCAAAAATGGGAAACCGTCCCAAGGAGGATCCCAAATCTTACAGACCAATCAGTCTTACTTCGTTCATGCTCAAATCAATGGAGAAAATCATTGACGAGCATATCAGGAAAACCACGATGATTAGTAACCCGCTACACAAAAGGCAGTTTGCTTATCAACCAGGTAAATCCACAGAATCCGCGTTACACAGCCTTGCAGGAGAGATTGAAAGGACCTTTGAGGCCAAAAATACCGCACTTGCTGCTTTCTTGGACATCGAAGGGGCATTCGATAATACCTCATTCGATGCAATTGAAAGAGCACCGAGAAACAAGATGGCAGGAAATACGACAATAGGATGGATTTGCAGCATGCTCTCCACCAGAAAAGTCGTCTGCCAAATCAACGAGCTATCTCTCCTTGCTGAGGTTACTAGAGGCTGCCCACAAGGGGGCGTACTCTCGCCCCTCCTGTGGTGCCTGGTTGCGGACGAACTTTTGTGGAAGCTCACATCCAATGGCTTCTCCGTGCAAGGGTATGCCGACGATGTAGTTATAGTGGTAAAGGGTTTGTTTGAGGAAACACTACCTACTCGAACCAGCACTAAAAATAGTTCAAGAATGGTGTAATGCGAACGGGCTCCGAGTAAACCCATCCAAAGCGATCATTATACCATTCTCCAGGAATAGAAATCCGGCTGAACTCAGACGCCCGACAATGTACAACACCCATCTACCAATTGGGAATCAAGTCAAATACCTCGGGGTAATCCTCGACAGTAAACTTTACTGGCAAAAGCATGTCGAAGCGGCGGCTGAAAAAGCCACCAGAGCCCTGTGGACATGCAAAAAATTCGTAGGGAAAACCTGGGGTATGAAACCCTCCATTATGCTCTGCATTTACAGAGCAATAGTTAGACCCACTCTAGACTACGGTGCTGTGGTCTGGTGGAAGAGAGCCCTGACTACGGAAGGTAAGTCTGTGTTAGGCAAGGTACAGAGGCTAGCATGTCTCATTACCACCGGTGCACTCCGATCTTGCCCTAGCAGCGCTCTAGAGGTGTTACTTCACCTACACCCAGTTGACATACACCTCGAAACTGAGGCAAAACTGGCATTGGCACGACTCATCGCGAGCGATGCCAATTTGGAGCTTACCAAGGGGCAGCTTAATCTCTCAACAACGTAACTATTGCGAACATGCCTTCCGATCAACTTCCAAAGGAGAATTCATGTGGTCGCCGTTTCCGGGCTGAAACATGGTGCAGAGAGAAGTGGCAGTCTAATTTCGCTAAGCTGCACACACAGACCATAAAGTGGTTTACTGACGGTTCCAAAATAACCGAAGGTTCAGGAGCAGGTGTGGTGGGTCCAGCTCACACGGTTTCTATACCTATGGGACAACACACTACTGTCTTTCAAGCGGAGGTGCATGCAATTGCAACCTGCGCCGATCTATGTTTGCGTGCTAACTATGTAAATAAACGAATAGCGATCTTCTCAGACAGCCAAGCGGCTATCAAGTCACTCACCAAGTACACCGTTACGTCAAGGCTGGTTCAGTGTTGTCTGAATGCACTGAACAAACTAGGCGCAAACAATAGATTAACACTCTTCTGGGTCCCAGGTCACATAGGCATCACGGGGAACGAACAGGCGGATGAGCTAGCACGCACAGCCGCAACAACCCATTTATGCGGCCCAGAACCCTTTAGTAGCATCTCTACATGCGTAGTAAAAAGACTAATCAAGAACCAGGAACAAATTAAAGCATCTGAGCGCTGGGATAATCTACCCGGGCTCAGGCAATCCAAACTGCTCATAGCAGGATACTCCCAGAAAAGAAAGAAAGCGACGGCGATGCCCAACAAGGGGTTAAGGCAACTTAGTCGTAGTAGTAGTGCTACTATTTAAGAAAACTTAGATATATGTAGATTTGATAAAAACACTTTTTCTTAAATTTTTTTCTATTTTTTTCTTAATTATTCTAGGCTGGTCTACGTTTGTACCTGAGCGTTTTTATGTGCCTTCATCTAGTCGCTGCATTGACAATTTTCATTCTACCCAAATTGGTTCGTGGCGCACCGCGACAACCCACCCCCACAAAACAAACCCTGACAAATACAAGTGGCGCGTCAAACGACACAACAAAATTGTCGCTTTCACCGGAAATGCGACAAGCCAATAATGCATATCCCAAAAATCTTGATGACACCAAACACCGATCACCGATCGAATTGGTCGCAACAAGTCGTACAGAGGCTGTGAGTGTGAAGCATGATGAATGCGAAATGGATAATTTATCGCATAAGCTTAAAGAGAAAATCGGTCTAGAGACGCGTAATATTGAGGAATTTATTGATAAAACTGTCACGGGTATAGTAGAACTTAAGGAGGAAATCATGCGTATGAATGACAGTGAAAATCTCTTCATTCCGGCGGATGGTCTTCGCAAGCGTAACACTAATGTCGATAATTGTAATAATAGTAATAGCAGTAGTCATATTGTTAGTAATAGTGATAAAAAAACCGACGGTGTTGATAAATTTCTTAAGAAAGAAATTGATGCTATCAATGCTGCTGTACAGCAGGCAAATGTTTTGCCTGCTGTTTTAAGTAATGGCCATGCCAAATAAATTTACAAAAAAAAAAAAGAAAATGATAAACACAAAACAGAACAAAAAAGAAAATTTCTATACACAATGATAATAATGCAATAAACAAACAAAGAATGTATATTACTTGATAATACGTATATATAAGATTGGTTACACATACCACCCAATCTACAAGAGAATATATGTTTGCATAATCCTTTTAAAACCAAAAAACACAAGATTCTGTAACATATTTATATTAGGAATCGTGGAGAACTTTTTTAGAACAGAACAACTAATGGGTAAAGTAAAACTTGGCAGATTTCATTTTGCGATTTTTAAAACATTTCACTCTTGGAGCTGATATTTTGTAAGCCAAGTTTTTTACGAAATGTACTTTGTTTGTCTCGTGTGTTGATAATAATTTATATGAACATTTTTTACTTTGAAACAAAATTTTTAAATGTTTTACTGCAATGTTTTAAATTTTACGGAGGCTTCCACAAAAGCAACATCAATAGAGAAATATCACATAAAACCAAATTTAACATTTTTATGTCGTTAACATGCACAACACAAATTTTATTAAAATAGTAATGCATTCTGCTAATTTAATGCTATGTAACTTATTTTACGCACATTTTTTTTACTTTTGATCAAAATTATATACGAATATGTGTTAGAATAATAATATGTATTACAACTAAGTTATTACTTATCAATTTGTTTTTAAAATCATGTATGTACATACTACTTGCTTTTGGGATTAAAACAAAAAAAAAACAATCATTATTAATTACTGTGGCTTTCATTTGATATCTCTTCCAGACCTATAGTCCAAAGTCCTAGCCATCACCTTTTCAAAGATGCAGCCATCTAAAGATGGGGTAAAAAAAGGTAAATTTGACCCTCGAAAAACGCCCGGATAGGTCTGAAAATCCCAATTTTATGTTTTCATATGAAAATTTTCGAAATCGGGTGTTCAAAAAGTCGATGAAGAAGGCATCCAGACCTACATTTTGCTGAAACCTCCAGGGTTGTTGTTGTTGTAGCGATTCAAGATTTTTTTTTTTTTTTTTTTCTCTTGAATCGAAGGGGGTCTTGGCAGCTCTTGGCCGTTTTAACAACGGGTAGCTCCGGGACGATTTACATCGAAGAACCGGCTGCCGTAGGAGCATTTTATGGACAACACAAACATCCATGGGTCACAGTGGGATTCGAACCCCCGCACCGGCAACTCAGAGATAGAGTGACATCTCTGCCACTGAGCTACCGAATGCCCCAAAAAACCTCCAGGGTCGTAGCTATCACCGTTTCAGAGATACAACCACCAGTTTGCCCCTCGACAAACAGCCGCAAAGGCCTCAAAATTGCAATTTTATGTTTTCATATAAAAATTTTCGAAATCGGGGAAAAAAAAAAAGTAGATGAAGAGCATCCAGACCTACATTTTGCTGAAACCTGCAGGGTCGTAGCTATCACCGTTTCAAAGATACAGCCGTCTAAAGTTCGGTACTAAATGGCCAGTTTGCCCCTCGAAAAACGCCTGGAAGGGCCTCAAAATCGCATTTTTCTGTTTCATACCAAAATTTTCGAAATCGGGGGTTGAAAAAGTCGATGAAGAGGGCATCCAGACCTACATTTTGCTGAAACCTCCAGGGTCGTAGCTATCACCGTTTCAAAGATACATCCGTCTAAAGTTCGGTACTAAATGGCCAGTTTGCCCCTCGAAAACGCCTGGAAAGGCCTCAAAATCGCAATTTTATGTTTTCATATGAAAACTTTCAAAATCGGGGGTTGAAAAAGTCGATGAAGTGGGCATCCAGACCCACATTTTGCTGAAACCTCCAGGGTCGTAGCTATCACCGTTTCAAAGATACAGCCGTCTAAAGTTCGGCACTTAATGGCCAGTTTGCCCCTCGAAAAACGCCTGGAAAGGCCTCAAAATCGCAATTTTATGTTTTCATATCAAAATTATCGAAATCGGGGGTTGAAAAAGTCGATGAAGAGGGCATCCATACCCACATTTTGCTGAAACCTCCAGGGTCGTAGCTATCACCGTTTCAAAGATACATCCGTCTAAAGTTCGGTACTAAATGGCCAGTTTGCCCCTCGAAAACGCCTGGAAAGGCCTCAAAATCGCAATTTTATGTTTTCATATGAAAACTTTCAAAATCGGGGGTTCAAAAAGTCGATGAAGAGGGCATCCAGACCTACATTTTGCTGAAACCTCCAGGGTCGTAGCTATCACCGTTTCAAAGATACATCCGTCTAAAGTTCGGTACTAAATGGCCAGTTTGCCCCTCGAAAACGCCTGGAAAGGCCTCAAAATCGCAATTTTATGTTTTCATATGAAAACTTTCAAAATCGGGGGTTGAAAAAGTCGATGAAGTGGGCATCCAGACCCACATTTTGCTGAAACCTCCAGGGTCGTAGCTATCACCGTTTCAAAGATACAGCCGTCTAAAGTTCGGCACTTAATGGCCAGTTTGCCCCTCGAAAAACGCCTGGAAAGGCCTCAAAATCGCAATTTTATGTTTTCATATCAAAATTATCGAAATCGGGGGTTGAAAAAGTCGATGAAGAGGGCATCCATACCCACATTTTGCTGAAACCTCCAGGGTCGTAGCTATCACCATTTCAAAGATACAGCCGTGTAAAGTTCTTTACTAAATGGCCAGTTTGCCCCTCGAAAAACGCCTGGAAAGGCCTCAAAATCGCAATTTTATGTTTTCATATGAAAATTTTCGAAATCGGGGGTTCAAAAAGTCGATGAAGAGGGCATCCATACCTACATTTTGCTGAAACCTCCAGGGTCGTAGCTATCACCGTTTCAAAGATACAGCCGTCTAAAGCTTTCCCCTCGAAAAACGCCTGGAAAGGCCTCAAAATCGCAATTTTATGTTTTCATATGAAAATTTTCGAAATCGGGGGTTCAAAAAGTCGATGAAGAGGGCATCCAGACCTACATTTTGCTGAAACCTCCAGGGTCGTAGCTATCACCGTTTCAAAGATACAGCCGTCTAAAGTTCGGTACTAAATGGCCAGTTTGCCCCTCGAAAAACGCCTGGAAAGGCATCGCAATTTTATGTTTTCATATGAAAATTTTCGAAATCGGGGGTTGAAGAAGTCGATGAAGAGGGCATCCAGACCTACATTTTGCTGAAACCTCCAGGGTCGTAGCTATCACCGTTTCAAAGATACAGCCGTCTAAAGTTCGGTACTAAATGGCCAGTTTGCCCCTCGAAAAACGCCTGGAAAGGCCTCAAAATCGCAATTCTATGTTTTCATATGAACATTTTCGAAACCGGGGGTCGAAAAAGTCCATGAAGAGGGCATCCAGACCCACATTTTGCTGAAACCTCCAGGGTCGTAGCTATCACCGTTTCAAAGATACAGCCGTCTAAAGTTCGGTACTAAATGGCCAGTTTGCCCCTCGAAAAACGCCTGGAAAGGCCTCAAAATCGCAATTTTATGTTTTCATATGAAAATTTTCGAAATCGGGGGTTCAAAAAGTCGATGAAGAGGGCATCCAGACCTACATTTTGCTGAAACCTCCAGGGTTGTAGCTATCACCGTTTCAAAGATACAGCCGTCTAAAGTTCGGTACTAAATGGCCAGTTTGCCCCTCGAAAACGCCTGGAAAGGCCTCAAAATCGCAATTTTATGTTTTCATATGAAAACTTTCAAAATCGGGGGTTGAAAAAGTCGATGAAGTGGGCATCCAGACCCACATTTTGCTGAAACCTCCAGGGCCGTAGCTATCACCGTTTCAAAGATACAGCCGTCTAAAGTTCGGTACTAAATGGCCAGTTTGCCCCTCGAAAAACGCCTGGAAAGGCCTCAAAATCGCAATTCTATGTTTTCATATGAACATTTTCGAAACCGGGGGTCGAAAAAGTCCATGAAGAGGGCATCCAGACCCACATTTTGCTGAAACCTCCAGGGTCGTAGCTATCACCGTTTCAAAGATACAGCCGTCTAAAGTTCGGTACTAAATGGCCAGTTTGCCCCTCGAAAAACGCCTGGAAAGGCATCGCAATTTTATGTTTTCATATGAAAATTTTCGCAATCGGGGGTTGAAGAAGTCGATGAAGAGGGCATCCAGACCTACATTTTGCTGAAACCTCCAGGGTCGTAGCTATCACCGTTTCAAAGATACAGCCGTCTAAAGTTCGGTACTAAATGGCCAGTTTGCCCCTCGAAAAACGCCTGGAAAGGCCTCAAAATCGCAATTTTATGTTTTCATATGAAAATTTTCGAAATCGGGGGTTCAAAAAGTCGATGAAGAGGGCATCCAGACCTACATTTTGCTGAAACCTCCAGGGTCGTAGCTATCACCGTTTCAAAGATACATCCGTCTAAAGTTCGGTACTAAATGGCCAGTTTGCCCCTCGAAAACGCCTGGAAAGGCCTCAAAATCGCAATTTTATGTTTTCATATGAAAACTTTCAAAATCGGGGGTTGAAAAAGTCGATGAAGTGGGCATCCAGACCCACATTTTGCTGAAACCTCCAGGGTCGTAGCTATCACCGTTTCCAAGATACAGCCGTCTAAAGTTCGGCACTTAATGGCCAGTTTGCCCCTCGAAAAACGCCTGGAAAGGCCTCAAAATCGCAATTTTATGTTTTCATATCAAAATTTTCGAAATCGGGGGTTGAAAAAGTCGATGAAGAGGGCATCCATACCCACATTTTGCTGAAACCTCCAGGGTCGTAGCTATCACCATTTCAAAGATACAGCCGTGTAAAGTTCTTTACTAAATGGCCAGTTTGCCCCTCGAAAAACGCCTGGAAAGGCCTCAAAATCGCAATTTTATGTTTTCATATGAAAATTTTCGAAATCGGGGGTTCAAAAAGTCGATGAAGATGGCATCCAGACCTACAATTTGCTGAAACCTCCAGGGTCGTAGCTATCACCGTTTCAAAGATACGGCCGTCTAAAGTTCGGTACTAAATGGCCAGTTTGCCCCCCGAAAAACGCCTGGAAAGGCCTCAAAATCGCAATTTTATGTTTTCATATGAAAATTTTCGAAATCGAGGGTTGAAAAAGTCGATGAAGAGGGCATCCAGACCTACATTTTGCTGAAACCTCCAGGGTCGTAGCTATCACCGTTTCAAAGATACGGCCGTGTAAAGTTCTTTACTAAATGGCCAGTTTGCCCCTCGAAAAACGCCTGGAAAGGCCTCAAAATCGCAATTTTATGTTTTCATATGAAAATTTTCGAAATCGGGGGTTGAAAAAGTCGATGAAGAGGGCATCCATACCCACATTTTGCTGAAACCTCCAGGGTCGTAGCTATCACCATTTCAAAGATACAGCCGTGTAAAGTTCTTTACTAAATGGCCAGTTTGCCCCTCGAAAAACGCCTGGAAAGGCCTCAAAATCGCAATTTTATGTTTTCATATGAAAATTTTCGAAATCGGGGGTTGAAAAAGTCGATGAAGAGGGCATCCAGACCCACATTTTGCTGAAACCTCCAGGGTCGTAGCTATCACCGTTTCAAAGATACAGCCGTCTAAAGTTCGGTACTAAATGGCCAGTTTGCCCCTCGAAAAACGCCTGGAAAGGCCTCAAAATCGCAATTTTATGTTTTCATATGAAAATTTTCGAAATCGGGGGTTCAAAAAGTCGATGAAGATGGCATCCAGACCTACAATTTGCTGAAACCTCCAGGGTCGTAGCTATCACCGTTTCAAAGATACGGCCGTCTAAAGTTCGGTACTAAATGGCCAGTTTGCCCCTCGAAAAACGCCTGGAAAGGCCTCAAAATCGCAATTTTATGTTTTCATATGAAAATTTTCGAAATCGAGGGTTGAAAAAGTCGATGAAGAGGGCATCCAGACCTACATTTTGCTGAAACCTCCAGGGTCGTAGCTATCACCGTTTCAAAGATACGGCCGTGTAAAGTTCTTTACTAAATGGCCAGTTTGCCCCTCGAAAAACGCCTGGAAAGGCCTCAAAATCGCAATTTTATGTTTTCATATGAAAATTTTCGAAATCGGGGGTTCAAAAAGTCGATGAAGATGGCATCCAGACCTACAATTTGCTGAAACCTCCAGGGTCGTAGCTATCACCGTTTCAAAGATACGGCCGTCTAAAGTTCGGTACTAAATGGCCAGTTTGCCCCTCGAAAAACGCCTGGAAAGGCCTCAAAATCGCAATTTTATGTTTTCATATGAAAATTTTCGAAATCGGGGGTTGAAAAAGTCGATGAAGAGGGCATCCATATCTACATTTTGCTGAAACCTCCAGGGTCGTAGCTATCACCGTTTCAAAGATACAGCCGTCTAAAGTTCGGTACTAAATGGTCAGTTTGCCCCTCGAAAAACGCCTGGAAAGGCCTCAAAATCGCAATTTTATGTTTTCATATGAAAATTTTCGAAATCGGGGTTTCAAAAAGTCGATGAAGAGGGCATCCATACCTACATTTTGCTGAAACCTCCAGGGTCGTAGCTATCACCGTTTCAAAGATACAGCCGTCTAAAGTTCGGTACTAAATGGCCAGTTTGCCCCTCGAAAAACGCCTGGAAAGGCCTCAAAATCGCAATTCTATGTTTTCATATGAACATTTTCGAAACCGGGGGTCGAAAAAGTCCATGAAGAGGGCATCCAGACCCACACTTTGCTGAAACCTCCAGGGTCGTAGCTATCACCGTTTCAAAGATACAGCCGTCTAAAGTTCGGTACAAAATGGCCAGTTTGCCCCTCGAAAACGCCTGGAAAGGCCTCAAAATCGCAATTTTATGTTTTCATATGAAAATTTTCAAAATCGGGGGTTGAAAAAGTCGATGAAGAGGGCATCCAGACCTACATTTTGCTGAAACCTCCAGGGTCGTAGCTATCACCGTTTCAAAGATACATCCGTCTAAAGTTCGGTACTAAATGGCCAGTTTGCCCCTCGAAAACGCCTGGAAAGGCCTCAAAATCGCAATTTTATGTTTTCATATGAAAACTTTCAAAATCGGGGGTTGAAAAAGTCTATGAAGTGGGCATCCAGACCCACATTTTGCTGAAACCTCCAGGGTCGTAGCTATCACCGTTTCAAAGATACAGCCGTCTAAAGTTCGGTACTAAATGGCCAGTTTGCCCCTCGAAAAACGCCTGGAAAGGCCTCAAAATCGCAATTCTATGTTTTCATATGAACATTTTCGAAACCGGGGGTCGAAAAAGTCCATGAAGAGGGCATCCAGACCCACATTTTGCTGAAACCTCCAGGGTCGTAGCTATCACCGTTTCAAAGATACAGCCGTCTAAAGTTCGGTACTAAATGGCCAGTTTGCCCCTCGAAAAACGCCTGGAAAGGCCTCAAAATCGCAATTTTATGTTTTCATATGAAAATTTTCGAAATCGGGGGTTGAAAAAGTCGATGAAGAGGGCATCCAGACCCACATTTTGCTGAAACCTCCAGGGTCGTAGCTATCACCGTTTCAAAGATACGGCCGTGTAAAGTTCTTTACTAAATGGCCAGTTTGCCCCTCGAAAAACGCCTGGAAAGGCCTCAAAATCGCAATTTTATGTTTTCATATGAAAATTTTCGAAATCGGGGGTTGAAAAAGTCGATGAAGAGGGCATCCAGACCCACATTTTGCTGAAACCTCCAGGGTCGTAGCTATCACCGTTTCAAAGATACAGCCGTTTAAAGTTCGGTACTAGATGGCCAGTTTGCCCCTCGAAAAACGCCTGGAAAGGCCTCAAAATCGCAATTTTATGTTTTCATATGAAAACTTTCAAAATCGGGGGTTGAAAAAGTCGATGAAGTGGGCATCCAGACCCACATTTTGCTGAAACCTCCAGGATCGTAGCTATCACCGTTTCAAAGATACAGCCGTCTAAAGTTCGGTACTAAATGGCCAGTTTGCCCCTCGAAAAACGCCTGGAAAGGCCTCAAAATCGCAATTTTATGTTTTCATATGAAAATTTTCGAAATCGGGGTTTCAAAAAGTCGATGAAGAGGGCATCCATACCTACATTTTGCTGAAACCTCCAGGGTCGTAGCTATCACCGTTTCAAAGATACGGCCGTGTAAAGTTCTTTACTAAATGGCCAGTTTGCCCCTCGAAAACGCCTGGAAACGCCTCAAAATCGCAATTTTATGTTTTCATATGAAAACTTTCAAAATCGGGGGTTGAAAAAGTCGATGAAGTGGGCATCCAGACCCACATTTTGCTGAAACCTCCAGGATCGTAGCTATCACCGTTTCAAAGATACAGCCGTCTAAAGTTCGGTACTAAATGGCCAGTTTGCCCCTCGAAAAACGCCTGGAAAGGCCTCAAAATCGCAATTTTATGTTTTCATATGAAAATTTTCGAAATCGGGGTTTCAAAAAGTCGATGAAGAGGGCATCCATACCTACATTTTGCTGAAACCTCCAGGGTCGTAGCTATCACCGTTTCAAAGATACGGCCGTGTAAAGTTCTTTACTAAATGGCCAGTTTGCCCCTCGAAAACGCCTGGAAACGCCTCAAAATCGCAATTTTATGTTTTCATATGAAAACTTTCAAAATCGGGGGTTGAAAAAGTCGATGAAGTGGGCATCCAGACCCACATTTTGCTGAAACCTCCAGGGTCGTAGCTATCACCGTTTCAAAGATACAGCCGTCTAAAGTTCGGTACTAAATGGCCAGTTTGCCCCTCGAAAAACGCCTGGAAAGGCCTCAAAATCGCAATTCTATGTTTTCATATGAACATTTTCGAAACCGGGGGTCGAAAAAGTCCATGAAGAGGGCATCCAGACCCACATTTTGCTGAAACCTCCAGGGTCGTAGCTATCACCGTTTCAAAGATACGGCCGTGTAAAGTTCTTTACTAAATGGCCAGTTTGCCCCTCGAAAACGCCTGGAAAGGCCTCAAAATGGCATTTTTATGTTTTCATATGAAAATTTTCGAAATCGGGGGTTCAAAAAGTCGATGAAGAGGGCATCCAGACCTACATTTTGCTGAAACCTCCAGGGTCGTAGCTATCACCGTTTCAAAGATACAGCCGTTTAAAGTTCGGTACTAGATGGCCAGTTTGCCCCTCGAAAAACGCCTGGAAAGGCCTCAAAATCGCAATTTTATGTTTTCATATGAAAACTTTCAAAATCGGGGGTTGAAAAAGTCGATGAAGAGGGCATCCAGACCTACATTTTGCTGAAACCTCCAGGGTCGTAGCTATCACCGTTTCAAAGATACAGCCGTCTAAAGTTCGGTACTAAATGGCCAGTTTGCCCCTCGAAAAACGCCTGGAAAGGCCTCAAAATCGCAATTCTATGTTTTCATATGAACATTTTCGAAACCGGGGGTCGAAAAAGTCCATGAAGAGGGCATCCAGACCCACATTTTGCTGAAACCTCCAGGGTCGTAGCTATCACCGTTTCAAAGATACAGCCGTCTAAAGTTCGGTACTAAATGGCCAGTTTGCCCCTCGAAAACGCCTGGAAAGGCCTCAAAATCGCAATTTTATGTTTTCATATGAAAACTTTCAAAATCGGGGGTTGAAAAAGTCGATGAAATGGGCATCCAGACCCACATTTTGCTGAAACCTCCAGGGTCGTAGCTATCACCGTTTCAAAGATACAGCCGTCTAAAGTTCGGTACTAAATGGCCAGTTTGCCCCTCGAAAAACGCCTGGAAAGGCCTCAAAATCGCAATTTTATGTTTTCATATGAAAACTTTCAAAATCGGGGGTTGAAAAAGTCGATGAAGAGGGCATCCAGACCTACATTTTGCTGAAACCTCCAGGGTCGTAGCTATCACCGTTTCAAAGATACATCCGTCTAAAGTTCGGTACTAAATGGCCAGTTTGCCCCCCGAAAAACGCCTGGAAAGGCCTCAAAATGGCATTTTTATGTTTTCATATGAAAATTTTCGAAATCGGGGGTTCAAAAAGTCGATGAAGAGGGCATCCAGACCTACATTTTGCTGAAACCTCCAGGGTCGTAGCTATCACCGTTTCAAAGATACGGCCGTCTAAAGTTCGGTACTAAATGGCCAGTTTGCCCCTCGAAAAACGCCTGGAAAGGCCTCAAAATCGCAATTTTATGTTTTCATATGAAAATTTTCGAAATCGGGGGTTGAAAAAGTCGATGAAGAGGGCATCCAGACCTACATTTTGCTGAAACCTCCAGGGTCGTAGCTATCACCGTTTCAAAGATACGGCCGTGTAAAGTTCTTTACTAAATGGCCAGTTTGCCCCTCGAAAAACGCCTGGAAAGGCCTCAAAATCGCAATTTTATGTTTTCATATGAAAATTTTCGAAATCGGGGGTTCAAAAAGTCGATGAAGAGGGCATCCAGACCTACATTTTGCTGAAACCTCCAGGGTCGTAGCTATCACCGTTTCAAAGATACAGCCGTAGTTCGGTACTAAATGGCCAGTTTGCCCCTCGAAAAACGCCTGGAAAGGCCTCAAAATCGCAATTTTATGTTTTCATATGAAAATTTTCGAAATCGGGGGTTCAAAAAATCGATGAAGAGGGCATCCAGACCTACATTTTGCTGTAACCTCCAGGGTCGTAGCTATCAGCGTTTCAAAGATACAGCCGTCTAAAGTTCGGCACTTAATGGCCAGTTTGCCCCTCGAAAAACGCCTGGAAAGGCCTCAAAATCGCAATTTTATGTTTTCATATGAAAATTTTCGAAATCGGGGGTTCAAAAAGTCGATGAAGAGGGCATCCAGACCTACATTTTGCTGAAACCTCCAGGGTCGTAGCTATCACCGTTTCAAAGATACGGCCGTCTAAAGTTCGGTACTAAATGGCCAGTTTGCCCCTCGAAAAACGCCTGGAAAGGCCTCAAAATCGCAATTTTATGTTTTCATATGAAAATTTTCGAAATCGAGGGTTGAAAAAGTCGATGAAGAGGGCATCCAGACCTACATTTTGCTGAAACCTCCAGGGTCGTAGCTATCACCGTTTCAAAGATACGGCCGTGTAAAGTTCTTTACTAAATGGCCAGTTTGCCCCTCGAAAAACGCCTGGAAAGGCCTCAAAATCGCAATTTTATGTTTTCATATGAAAATTTTTGAAATCGGGGGTTGAAAAAGTCGATGAAGAGGGCATCCAGACCCACATTTTGCTGAAACCTCCAGGGTCGTAGCTATCACCGTTTCAAAGATACAGCCGTCTAAAGTTCGGTACTAAATGGCCAGTTTGCCCCTCGAAAAACGCCTGGAAAGGCCTCAAAATCGCAATTTTATGTTTTCATATGAAAACTTTCAAAATCGGGGGTTGAAAAAGTCGATGAAATGGGCATCCAGACCCACATTTTGCTGAAACCTCCAGGGTCGTAGCTATCACCGTTTCAAAGATACAGCCGTCTAAAGTTCGGTACTAAATGGCCAGTTTGCCCCTCGAAAAACGCCTGGAAAGGCCTCAAAATCGCAATTTTATGTTTTCATATGAAAACTTTCAAAATCGGGGGTTGAAAAAGTCGATGAAGAGGGCATCCAGACCTACATTTTGCTGAAACCTCCAGGGTCGTAGCTATCACCGTTTCAAAGATACATCCGTCTAAAGTTCGGTACTAAATGGCCAGTTTGCCCCCCGAAAAACGCCTGGAAAGGCCTCAAAATGGCATTTTTATGTTTTCATATGAAAATTTTCGAAATCGGGGGTTCAAAAAGTCGATGAAGAGGGCATCCAGACCTACATTTTGCTGAAACCTCCAGGGTCGTAGCTATCACCGTTTCAAAGATACGGCCGTCTAAAGTTCGGTACTAAATGGCCAGTTTGCCCCTCGAAAAACGCCTGGAAAGGCCTCAAAATCGCAATTTTATGTTTTCATATGAAAATTTTCGAAATCGGGGGTTGAAAAAGTCGATGAAGAGGGCATCCAGACCTACATTTTGCTGAAACCTCCAGGGTCGTAGCTATCACCGTTTCAAAGATACGGCCGTGTAAAGTTCTTTACTAAATGGCCAGTTTGCCCCTCGAAAAACGCCTGGAAAGGCCTCAAAATCGCAATTTTATGTTTTCATATGAAAATTTTCGAAATCGGGGGTTCAAAAAGTCGATGAAGAGGGCATCCAGACCTACATTTTGCTGAAACCTCCAGGGTCGTAGCTATCACCGTTTCAAAGATACAGCCGTAGTTCGGTACTAAATGGCCAGTTTGCCCCTCGAAAAACGCCTGGAAAGGCCTCAAAATCGCAATTTTATGTTTTCATATGAAAATTTTCGAAATCGGGGGTTCAAAAAATCGATGAAGAGGGCATCCAGACCTACATTTTGCTGTAACCTCCAGGGTCGTAGCTATCAGCGTTTCAAAGATACAGCCGTCTAAAGTTCGGCACTTAATGGCCAGTTTGCCCCTCGAAAAACGCCTGGAAAGGCCTCAAAATCGCAATTTTATGTTTTCATATGAAAATTTTCGAAATCGGGGGTTCAAAAAGTCGATGAAGAGGGCATCCAGACCTACATTTTGCTGAAACCTCCAGGGTCGTAGCTATCACCGTTTCAAAGATACGGCCGTCTAAAGTTCGGTACTAAATGGCCAGTTTGCCCCTCGAAAAACGCCTGGAAAGGCCTCAAAATCGCAATTTTATGTTTTCATATGAAAATTTTCGAAATCGAGGGTTGAAAAAGTCGATGAAGAGGGCATCCAGACCTACATTTTGCTGAAACCTCCAGGGTCGTAGCTATCACCGTTTCAAAGATACGGCCGTGTAAAGTTCTTTACTAAATGGCCAGTTTGCCCCTCGAAAAACGCCTGGAAAGGCCTCAAAATCGCAATTTTATGTTTTCATATGAAAATTTTTGAAATCGGGGGTTGAAAAAGTCGATGAAGAGGGCATCCAGACCCACATTTTGCTGAAACCTCCAGGGTCGTAGCTATCACCGTTTCAAAGATACAGCCGTCTAAAGTTCGGTACTAAATGGCCAGTTTGCCCCTCGAAAAACGCCTGGAAAGGCCTCAAAATCGCAATTTTATGTTTTCATATGAAAACTTTCAAAATCGGGGGTTGAAAAAGTCGATGAAGAGGGCATCCAGACCTACATTTTGCTGAAACCTCCAGGGTAGTAGCTATCACCGTTTCAAAGATACGGCCGTCTAAAGTTCGGTACTAAATGGCCAGTTTGCCCCTCGAAAAACGCCTGGAAAGGCCTCAAAATCGCAATTTTATGTTTTCATAGGAAAATTTTCGAAATCGGGGGTCCAAAAAGTCGATGAAGAGGGCATCCATACCGACATTTTGCTGAAACCTCCAGGGTCGTAGCTATCACCGTTTCAAAGATACAGCCGTCTAAAGTTCGGTACTAAATGGCCAGTTTGCCCCTCGAAAAACGCCTGGAAAGGCCTCAAAATCGCAATTTTATGTTTTCATATGAACATTTTCGAAATCGGGGGTTGAAAAAGTCGATGAAGAGGGCATCCAGACCTACATTTTGCTGAAACCTCCAGGGTCGTAGCTATCACCGTTTCAAAGATACAGCCGTCTAAAGTTCGGTACTAAATGGCCAGTTTGCCCCTCGAAAAACGCCTGGAAAGGCCTCAAAATCGCAATTTTATGTTTTCATAGGAAAATTTTCGAAATCGGGGGTCCAAAAAGTCGATGAAGAGGGCATCCAGACCTACATTTTGCTGAAACCTCTAGGGTCGTAGCTATCAGCGTTTCAAAGATACAGCCGTCTAAAGTTCGGTACTAAATGGCCAGTTTGCCCCTCGAAAAACGCCTGGAAAGGCCTCAAAATCGCAATTTTATGTTTTCATAGGAAAATTTTCGAAATCGGGGGTTGAAAAAGTCGATGAAGAGGGCATCCATACCGACATTTTGCTGAAACCTCCAGGGTCGTAGCTATCACCGTTTCAAAGATACAGCCGTCTAAAGTTCGGTACTAAATGGCCAGTTTGCCCCTCGAAAAACGCCTGGAAAGGCCTCAAAATCGCAATTTTATGTTTTCATATGAACATTTTCGAAATCGGGGGTTGAAAAAGTCGATGAAGAGGGCATCCAGACCTACATTTTGCTGAAACCTCCAGGGTCGTAGCTATCACCGTTTCAAAGATACAGCCGTCTAAAGTTCGGTACCAAATGGCCAGTTTGCCCCTCGAAAAACGCCTGGAAAGGCCTCAAAATCGCAATTTTATGTTTTCATATGAAAATTTTCAAAATCGGGGGTCCAAAAAGTCGATGAAGAGGGCATCCAGACCTTCATTTTGCTGAAACCTCTAGGGTCGTAGCTATCACCGTTTCAAAGATACAGCCGTCTAAAGTTCTTTACTAAATGGCCAGTTTGCCCCTCGAAAAACGCCTGGAAAGGCCTCAAAATCGCAATTTTATGTTTTCATATGAAAATTTTCGAAATCGGAGGTCCAAAAAGTCGATGAAGATGGCATCCAGACCTACATTTTGCTGAAACCTCCAGGGTCGTAGCTATCACCGTTTCAAAGATACAGCAGTCTAAAGTTCTTTACTAAATGGCCAGTTTGCCCCTCGAAAAACGCCTGGAAAGGCCTCAAAATCGCAATTTTATGTTTTCATAGGAAAATTTTCGAAATCGGGGGTTGAAAAAGTCGATGAAGATGGCATCCAGACCTACATTTTGCTGAAACCTCCAGGGTCGTAGCTATCACCGTTTCAAAGATACAGCCGTCTAAAGTTCGGTACTAAATGGCCAGTTTGCCCCTCGAAAAACGCCTGGAAAGGCCTCAAAATCGCAATTTTATGTTTTCATAGGAAAATTTTCGAAATCGGAGGTCCAAAAAGTCGATGAAGATGGCATCCAGACCTACATTTTGCTGAAACCTCCAGGGTCGTAGCTATCACCGTTTCAAAGATACAGCCGTCTAAAGTTCGGTACTAAATGGCCAGTTTGCACCTCGAAAAACGCCTGGAAAGGCCTTAAAATCGCAATTTTATGTTTTCATATGAAAATTTTCAAAATCGGGGGTCCAAAAAGTCGATGAAGAGGGCATCCAGACCTTCATTTTGCTGAAACCTCTAGGGTCGTAGCTATCACCGTTTCAAAGATACAGCCGTCTAAAGTTCTTTACTAAATGGCCAGTTTGCCCCTCGAAAAACGCCTGGAAAGGCCTCAAAATCGCAATTTTATGTTTTCATATGAAAATTTTCGAAATCGGGGGTTGAAAAAGTCGATGAAGATGGCATCCAGACCTACATTTTGCTGAAACCTCCAGGGTCGTAGCTATCACCGTTTCAAAGATACAGCCGTCTAAAGTTCGGTACTAAATGGCCAGTTTGCCCCTCGAAAAACGCCTGGAAAGGCCTCAAAATCGCAATTTTATGTTTTCATATGAAAATTTTCGAAATCGGGGGTTGAAAATGTCGATGAAGAGGGCATCCAGACCTACATTTTGCTGAAACCTCCAGGGTCGTAGCTATCACCGTTTCAAAGATACAGCCGTCTAAAGTTCGGTACTAAATGGCCAGTTTGCCCCTCGAAAAACGCCTGGAAAGGCCTCAAAATCGCAATTTTATGTTTTCATATGAAAATTTTCGAAATCGGGGGTTGAAAAAGTCGATGAAGAGGGCATCCAGACCTACATTTTGCTGAAACCTCCAGGGTCGTAGCTATCACCGTTTCAAAGATACAGCCGTCTAAAGTTCGGTACTAAATGGAAAGTTTGCCGCTCGAAAAACGCCTGGAAAGGCCTCAAAATCGCAATTTTATGTTTTCATATGAAAATTTTCGAAATCGGGGGTTGAAAAAGTCGATGAAGAGGGCATCCAGACCTACATTTTGCTGAAACCTCCAGGGTCGTAGCTATCAACGTTTCAAAGATACAGCCGTCTAAAGTTCGGTACTAAATGGCCAGTTTGCCCCTCGAAAAACGCCTGGAAAGGCCTCAAAATCGCAATTTTATGTTTTCATATGAAAATTTTCGAAATCGGGGGTTGAAAAAGTCGATGAAGAGGGCATCCAGACCTACATTTTGCTGAAACCTCCAGGGTCGTAGCTATCACCGTTTCAAAGATACAGCCGTCTAAAGTTCGGTACTAAATGGAAAGTTTGCCGCTCGAAAAACGCCTGGAAAGGCCTCAAAATCGCAATTTTATGTTTTCATATGAAAATTTTCGAAATCGGGGGTTGAAAAAGTCGATGAAGAGGGCATCCAGACCTACATTTTGCTGAAACCTCCAGGGTCGTAGCTATCACCGTTTCAAAGATACAGCCGTCTAAGGTTCGGTATTGAATGGCCAGTTTGCCCCTCGAAAAACGCCTGGAAAGGCCTCAAAATCGCAATTTTATGTTTTCATATGAAAATTTTCGAAATCGGGGGTTGAAAAAGTCGATGAAGAGGGCATCCAGACCTACATTTTGCTGAAACCTCCAGGGTCGTAGCTATCACCGTTTCAAAGATACAGCCGTGTAAAGTTCGGTACTAAATGGAAAGTTTGCCCCTCGAAAAACGCCTGGAAAGGCCTCAAAATCGCAATTTTATGTTTTCATATGAAAATTTTCGAAATCGGGGGTTGAAAAAGTCGATGAAGAGGGCATCCAGACCTACATTTTGCTGAAACCTCCAGGGTCGTAGCTATCAACGTTTCAAAGATACAGCCGTCTAAAGTTCGGTACTAAATGGAAAGTTTGCCCCTCGAAAAACGCCTGGAAAGGCCTCAAAATCGCAATTTTATGTTTTCATATGAAAATTTTCGAAATCGGGGGTTGAAAAAGTCGATGAAGAGGGCATCCAGACCTACATTTTGCTGAAACCTCCAGGGTCGTAGCTATCACCGTTTCAAAGATACAGCCGTCTAAAGTTCGGTACTAAATGGAAAGTTTGCCGCTCGAAAAACGCCTGGAAAGGCCTCAAAATCGCAATTTTATGTTTTCATATGAAAATTTTCGAAATCGGGGGTTGAAAAAGTCGATGAAGAGGGCATCCAGACCTACATTTTGCTGAAACCTCCAGGGTCGTAGCTATCACCGTTTCAAAGATACAGCCGTCTAAGGTTCGGTATTGAATGGCCAGTTTGCCCCTCGAAAAACGCCTGGAAAGGCCTCAAAATCGCAATTTTATGTTTTCATATGAAAATTTTCGAAATCGGGGGTTGAAAAAGTCGATGAAGAGGGCATCCAGACCTACATTTTGCTGAAACCTCCAGGGTCGTAGCTATCACCGTTTCAAAGATACAGCCGTGTAAAGTTCGGTACTAAATGGAAAGTTTGCCCCTCGAAAAACGCCTGGAAAGGCCTCAAAATCGCAATTTTATGTTTTCATATGAAAATTTTCGAAATCGGGGGTTGAAAAAGTCGATGAAGAGAGCATCCAGACCTACATTTTGCTGAAACCTCCAGGGTCGTAGCTATCAACGTTTCAAAGATACAGCCGTCTAAAGTTCGGTACTAAATGGAAAGTTTGCCCCTCGAAAAACGCCTGGAAAGGCCTCAAAATCGCAATTTTATGTTTTCATATGAAAATTTTCGAAATCGGGGGTTGAAAAAGTCGATGAAGAGGGCATCCAGACCTACATTTTGCTGAAACCTCCAGGGTCGTAGCTATCACCGTTTCAAAGATACAGCCGTCTAAGGTTCGGTATTGAATGGCCAGTTTGCCCCTCGAAAAACGCCTGGAAAGGCCTCAAAATCGCAATTTTATGTTTTCATATGAAAATTTTCGAAATCGGGGGTTGAAAAAGTCGATGAAGAGGGCATCCAGACCTACATTTTGCTGAAACCTCCAGGGTCGTAGCTATCACCGTTTCAAAGATACAGCCGTGTAAAGTTCGGTACTAAATGGAAAGTTTGCCCCTCGAAAAACGCCTGGAAAGGCCTCAAAATCGCAATTTTATGTTTTCATATGAAAATTTTCGAAATCGGGGGTTGAAAAAGTCGATGAAGAGGGCATCCAGACCTACATTTTGCTGAAACCTCCAGGGTCGTAGCTATCACCGTTTCAAAGATACAGCCGTCTAAGGTTCGGTATTGAATGGCCAGTTTGCCCCTCGAAAAACGCCTGGAAAGGCCTCAAAATCGCAATTTTATGTTTTCATATGAAAATTTTCGAAATCGGGGGTTGAAAAAGTCGATGAAGAGGGCATCCAGACCTACATTTTGCTGAAACCTCCAGGGTCGTAGCTATCACCGTTTCAAAGATACAGCCGTCTAAGGTTCGGTATTGAATGGCCAGTTTGCCCCTCGAAAAACGCCTGGAAAGGCCTCAAAATCGCAATTTTATGTTTTCATATGAAAATTTTCGAAATCGGGGGTTGAAAAAGTCGATGAAGAGGGCATCCAGACCTACATTTTGCTGAAACCTCCAGGGTCGTAGCTATCACCGTTTCAAAGATACAGCCGTCTAAAGTTCGGTACTAAATGGAAAGTTTGCCGCTCGAAAAACGCCTGGAAAGGCCTCAAAATCGCAATTTTATGTTTTCATATGAAAATTTTCGAAATCGGGGGTTGAAAAAGTCGATGAAGAGGGCATCCAGACCTACATTTTGCTGAAACCTCCAGGGTCGTAGCTATCACCGTTTCAAAGATACAGCCGTCTAAAGTTCGGTACTAAATGGAAAGTTTGCCGCTCGAAAAACGCCTGGAAAGGCCTCAAAATCGCAATTTTATGTTTTCATATGAAAATTTTCGAAATCGGGGGTTGAAAAAGTCGATGAAGAGGGCATCCAGACCTACATTTTGCTGAAACCTCCAGGGTCGTAGCTATCACCGTTTCAAAGATACAGCCGTCTAAAGTTCGGTACTAAATGGAAAGTTTGCCGCTCGAAAAACGCCTGGAAAGGCCTCAAAATCGCAATTTTATGTTTTCATATGAAAATTTTCGAAATCGGGGGTTGAAAAAGTCGATGAAGAGGGCATCCAGACCTACATTTTGCTGAAACCTCCAGGGTCGTAGCTATCACCGTTTCAAAGATACAGCCGTCTAAGGTTCGGTATTGAATGGCCAGTTTGCCCCTCGAAAAACGCCTGGAAAGGCCTCAAAATCGCAATTTTATGTTTTCATATGAAAATTTTCGAAATCGGGGGTTGAAAAAGTCGATGAAGAGGGCATCCAGACCTACATTTTGCTGAAACCTCCAGGGTCGTAGCTATCACCGTTTCAAAGATACAGCCGTCTAAGGTTCGGTATTGAATGGCCAGTTTGCCCCTCGAAAAACGCCTGGAAAGGCCTCAAAATCGCAATTTTATGTTTTCATATGAAAATTTTCGAAATCGGGGGTTGAAAAAGTCGATGAAGAGGGCATCCAGACCTACATTTTGCTGAAACCTCCAGGGTCGTAGCTATCACCGTTTCAAAGATACAGCCGTGTAAAGTTCGGTACTAAATGGAAAGTTTGCCCCTCGAAAAACGCCTGGAAAGGCCTCAAAATCGCAATTTTATGTTTTCATATGAAAATTTTCGAAATCGGGGGTTGAAAAAGTCGATGAAGAGGGCATCCAGACCTACATTTTGCTGAAACCTCCAGGGTCGTAGCTATCAACGTTTCAAAGATACAGCCGTCTAAAGTTCGGTACTAAATGGAAAGTTTGCCCCTCGAAAAACGCCTGGAAAGGCCTCAAAATCGCAATTTTATGTTTTCATATGAAAATTTTCGAAATCGGGGGTTGAAAAAGTCGATGAAGAGGGCATCCAGACCTACATTTTGCTGAAACCTCCAGGGTCGTAGCTATCACCGTTTCAAAGATACAGCCGTCTAAAGTTCGGTACTAAATGGAAAGTTTGCCGCTCGAAAAACGCCTGGAAAGGCCTCAAAATCGCAATTTTATGTTTTCATATGAAAATTTTCGAAATCGGGGGTTGAAAAAGTCGATGAAGAGGGCATCCAGACCTACATTTTGCTGAAACCTCCAGGGTCGTAGCTATCACCGTTTCAAAGATACAGCCGTGTAAAGTTCGGTACTAAATGGAAAGTTTGCCCCTCGAAAAACGCCTGGAAAGGCCTCAAAATCGCAATTTTATGTTTTCATATGAAAATTTTCGAAATCGGGGGTTGAAAAAGTCGATGAAGAGGGCATCCAGACCTACATTTTGCTGAAACCTCCAGGGTCGTAGCTATCACCGTTTCAAAGATACAGCCGTCTAAGGTTCGGTATTGATGGCCAGTTTGCCCCTCGAAAAACGCCTGGAAAGGCCTCAAAATCGCAATTTTATGTTTTCATATGAAAATTTTCGAAATCGGGGGTTGAAAAAGTCGATGAAGAGGGCATCCAGACCTACATTTTGCTGAAACCTCCAGGGTCGTAGCTATCACCGTTTCAAAGATACAGCCGTGTAAAGTTCGGTACTAAATGGAAAGTTTGCCCCTCGAAAAACGCCTGGAAAGGCCTCAAAATCGCAATTTTATGTTTTCATATGAAAATTTTCGAAATCGGGGGTTGAAAAAGTCGATGAAGAGGGCATCCAGACCTACATTTTGCTGAAACCTCCAGGGTCGTAGCTATCACCGTTTCAAAGATACAGCCGTGTAAAGTTCGGTACTAAATGGAAAGTTTGCCCCTCGAAAAACGCCTGGAAAGGCCTCAAAATCGCAATTTTATGTTTTCATATGAAAATTTTCGAAATCGGGGGTTGAAAAAGTCGATGAAGAGGGCATCCAGACCTACATTTTGCTGAAACCTCCAGGGTCGTAGCTATCACCGTTTCAAAGATACAGCCGTCTAAGGTTCGGTATTGATGGCCAGTTTGCCCCTCGAAAAACGCCTGGAAAGGCCTCAAAATCGCAATTTTATGTTTTCATATGAAAATTTTCGAAATCGGGGGTTGAAAAAGTCGATGAAGAGGGCATCCAGACCTACATTTTGCTGAAACCTCCAGGGTCGTAGCTATCACCGTTTCAAAGATACAGCCGTGTAAAGTTCGGTACTAAATGGAAAGTTTGCCCCTCGAAAAACGCCTGGAAAGGCCTCAAAATCGCAATTTTATGTTTTCATATGAAAATTTTCGAAATCGGGGGTTGAAAAAGTCGATGAAGAGGGCATCCAGACCTACATTTTGCTGAAACCTCCAGGGTCGTAGCTATCACCGTTTCAAAGATACAGCCGTCTAAGGTTCGGTATTGAATGGCCAGTTTGCCCCTCGAAAAACGCCTGGAAAGGCCTCAAAATCGCAATTTTATGTTTTCATATGAAAATTTTCGAAATCGGGGGTTGAAAAAGTCGATGAAGAGGGCATCCAGACCTACATTTTGCTGAAACCTCCAGGGTCGTAGCTATCACCGTTTCAAAGATACAGCCGTCTAAGGTTCGGTATTGATGGCCAGTTTGCCCCTGGAAAGGCCTCAAAATCGCAATTTTATGTTTTCACATGAAAATTTTCGAAATCGGGGGTTGAAAAAGTCGATGAAGAGGGCATCCAGACCTACATTTTGCTGAAACCTCCAGGGTCGTAGCTATCACCGTTTCAAAGATACAGCCGTCTAAGGTTCGGTATTGAATGGCCAGTTTGCCCCTCGAAAAACGCCTGGAAAGGCCTCAAAATCGCAATTTTATGTTTTCAGAGGGCATCCAGACCTACATTTTGCTGAAACCTCCAGGGTCGTAGCTATCACCGTTTCAAAGATACAGCCGTCTAAAGTTCGGTACTAAATGGAAAGTTTGCCCCTCGAAAAACGCCTGGAAAGGCCTCAAAATCGCAATTTTATGTTTTCATATGAAAATTTTCGAAATCGGGGGTTGAAAAAGTCGATGAAGAGGGCATCCAGACCTACATTTTGCTGAAACCTCCAGGGTCGTAGCTATCACCGTTTCAAAGATACAGCCGTGTAAAGTTCGGTACTAAATGGAAAGTTTGCCCCTCGAAAAACGCCTGGAAAGGCCTCAAAATCGCAATTTTATGTTTTCATATGAAAATTTTCGAAATCGGGGGTTGAAAAAGTCGATGAAGAGGGCATCCAGACCTACATTTTGCTGAAACCTCCAGGGTCGTAGCTATCACCGTTTCAAAGATACAGCCGTCTAAGGTTCGGTATTGATGGCCAGTTTGCCCCTGGAAAGGCCTCAAAATCGCAATTTTATGTTTTCACATGAAAATTTTCGAAATCGGGGGTTGAAAAAGTCGATGAAGAGGGCATCCAGACCTACATTTTGCTGAAACCTCCAGGGTCGTAGCTATCACCGTTTCAAAGATACAGCCGTCTAAGGTTCGGTATTGAATGGCCAGTTTGCCCCTCGAAAAACGCCTGGAAAGGCCTCAAAATCGCAATTTTATGTTTTCAGAGGGCATCCAGACCTACATTTTGCTGAAACCTCCAGGGTCGTAGCTATCACCGTTTCAAAGATACAGCCGTCTAAAGTTCGGTACTAAATGGAAAGTTTGCCCCTCGAAAAACGCCTGGAAAGGCCTCAAAATCGCAATTTTATGTTTTCATATGAAAATTTTCGAAATCGGGGGTTGAAAAAGTCGATGAAGAGGGCATCCAGACCTACATTTTGCTGAAACCTCCAGGGTCGTAGCTATCACCGTTTCAAAGATACAGCCGTCTAAGGTTCGGTATTGAATGGCCAGTTTGCCCCTCGAAAAACGCCTGGAAAGGCCTCAAAATCGCAATTTTATGTTTTCATATGAAAATTTTCGAAATCGGGGGTTGAAAAAGTCGATGAAGAGGGCATCCAGACCTACATTTTGCTGAAACCTCCAGGGTCGTAGCTATCACCGTTTCAAAGATACAGCCGTCTAAGGTTCGGTATTGAATGGCCAGTTTGCCCCTCGAAAAACGCCTGGAAAGGCCTCAAAATCGCAATTTTATGTTTTCATATGAAAATTTTCGAAATCGGGGGTTGAAAAAGTCGATGAAGAGGGCATCCAGACCTACATTTTGCTGAAACCTCCAGGGTCGTAGCTATCACCGTTTCAAAGATACAGCCGTGTAAAGTTCGGTACTAAATGGAAAGTTTGCCCCTCGAAAAACGCCTGGAAAGGCCTCAAAATCGCAATTTTATGTTTTCATATGAAAATTTTCGAAATCGGGGGTTGAAAAAGTCGATGAAGAGGGCATCCAGACCTACATTTTGCTGAAACCTCCAGGGTCGTAGCTATCACCGTTTCAAAGATACAGCCGTCTAAGGTTCGGTATTGATGGCCAGTTTGCCCCTCGAAAAACGCCTGGAAAGGCCTCAAAATCGCAATTTTATGTTTTCATATGAAAATTTTCGAAATCGGGGGTTGAAAAAGTCGATGAAGAGGGCATCCAGACCTACATTTTGCTGAAACCTCCAGGGTCGTAGCTATCACCGTTTCAAAGATACAGCCGTCTAAGGTTCGGTATTGAATGGCCAGTTTGCCCCTCGAAAAACGCCTGGAAAGGCCTCAAAATCGCAATTTTATGTTTTCATATGAAAATTTTCGAAATCGGGGGTTGAAAAAGTCGATGAAGAGGGCATCCAGACCTACATTTTGCTGAAACCTCCAGGGTCGTAGCTATCACCGTTTCAAAGATACAGCCGTGTAAAGTTCGGTACTAAATGGAAAGTTTGCCCCTCGAAAAACGCCTGGAAAGGCCTCAAAATCGCAATTTTATGTTTTCATATGAAAATTTTCGAAATCGGGGGTTGAAAAAGTCGATGAAGAGGGCATCCAGACCTACATTTTGCTGAAACCTCCAGGGTCGTAGCTATCACCGTTTCAAAGATACAGCCGTCTAAGGTTCGGTATTGATGGCCAGTTTGCCCCTCGAAAAACGCCTGGAAAGGCCTCAAAATCGCAATTTTATGTTTTCATATGAAAATTTTCGAAATCGGGGGTTGAAAAAGTCGATGAAGAGGGCATCCAGACCTACATTTTGCTGAAACCTCCAGGGTCGTAGCTATCACCGTTTCAAAGATACAGCCGTCTAAGGTTCGGTATTGAATGGCCAGTTTGCCCCTCGAAAAACGCCTGGAAAGGCCTCAAAATCGCAATTTTATGTTTTCATATGAAAATTTTCGAAATCGGGGGTTGAAAAAGTCGATGAAGAGGGCATCCAGACCTACATTTTGCTGAAACCTCCAGGGTCGTAGCTATCACCGTTTCAAAGATACAGCCGTCTAAGGTTCGGTATTGAATGGCCAGTTTGCCCCTCGAAAAACGCCTGGAAAGGCCTCAAAATCGCAATTTTATGTTTTCATATGAAAATTTTCGAAATCGGGGGTTGAAAAAGTCGATGAAGAGGGCATCCAGACCTACATTTTGCTGAAACCTCCAGGGTCGTAGCTATCACCGTTTCAAAGATACAGCCGTCTAAGGTTCGGTATTGAATGGCCAGTTTGCCGCTCGAAAAACGCCTGGAAAGGCCTCAAAATCGCAATTTTATGTTTTCATATGAAAATTTTCGAAATCGGGGGTTGAAAAAGTCGATGAAGAGGGCATCCAGACCTACATTTTGCTGAAACCTCCAGGGTCGTAGCTATCACCGTTTCAAAGATACAGCCGTGTAAAGTTCGGTACTAAATGGAAAGTTTGCCCCTCGAAAAACGCCTGGAAAGGCCTCAAAATCGCAATTTTATGTTTTCATATGAAAATTTTCGAAATCGGGGGTTGAAAAAGTCGATGAAGAGGGCATCCAGACCTACATTTTGCTGAAACCTCCAGGGTCGTAGCTATCACCGTTTCAAAGATACAGCCGTCTAAGGTTCGGTATTGATGGCCAGTTTGCCCCTCGAAAAACGCCTGGAAAGGCCTCAAAATCGCAATTTTATGTTTTCATATGAAAATTTTCGAAATCGGGGGTTGAAAAAGTCGATGAAGAGGGCATCCAGACCTACATTTTGCTGAAACCTCCAGGGTCGTAGCTATCACCGTTTCAAAGATACAGCCGTGTAAAGTTCGGTACTAAATGGAAAGTTTGCCCCTCGAAAAACGCCTGGAAAGGCCTCAAAATCGCAATTTTATGTTTTCATATGAAAATTTTCGAAATCGGGGGTTGAAAAAGTCGATGAAGAGGGCATCCAGACCTACATTTTGCTGAAACCTCCAGGGTCGTAGCTATCACCGTTTCAAAGATACAGCCGTGTAAAGTTCGGTACTAAATGGAAAGTTTGCCCCTCGAAAAACGCCTGGAAAGGCCTCAAAATCGCAATTTTATGTTTTCATATGAAAATTTTCGAAATCGGGGGTTGAAAAAGTCGATGAAGAGGGCATCCAGACCTACATTTTGCTGAAACCTCCAGGGTCGTAGCTATCACCGTTTCAAAGATACAGCCGTGTAAAGTTCGGTACTAAATGGAAAGTTTGCCCCTCGAAAAACGCCTGGAAAGGCCTCAAAATCGCAATTTTATGTTTTCATATGAAAATTTTCGAAATCGGGGGTTGAAAAAGTCGATGAAGAGGGCATCCAGACCTACATTTTGCTGAAACCTCCAGGGTCGTAGCTATCACCGTTTCAAAGATACAGCCGTCTAAGGTTCGGTATTGATGGCCAGTTTGCCCCTCGAAAAACGCCTGGAAAGGCCTCAAAATCGCAATTTTATGTTTTCATATGAAAATTTTCGAAATCGGGGGTTGAAAAAGTCGATGAAGAGGGCATCCAGACCTACATTTTGCTGAAACCTCCAGGGTCGTAGCTATCACCGTTTCAAAGATACAGCCGTGTAAAGTTCGGTACTAAATGGAAAGTTTGCCCCTCGAAAAACGCCTGGAAAGGCCTCAAAATCGCAATTTTATGTTTTCATATGAAAATTTTCGAAATCGGGGGTTGAAAAAGTCGATGAAGAGGGCATCCAGACCTACATTTTGCTGAAACCTCCAGGGTCGTAGCTATCACCGTTTCAAAGATACAGCCGTCTAAGGTTCGGTATTGATGGCCAGTTTGCCCCTGGAAAGGCCTCAAAATCGCAATTTTATGTTTTCACATGAAAATTTTCGAAATCGGGGGTTGAAAAAGTCGATGAAGAGGGCATCCAGACCTACATTTTGCTGAAACCTCCAGGGTCGTAGCTATCACCGTTTCAAAGATACAGCCGTCTAAGGTTCGGTATTGAATGGCCAGTTTGCCCCTCGAAAAACGCCTGGAAAGGCCTCAAAATCGCAATTTTATGTTTTCAGAGGGCATCCAGACCTACATTTTGCTGAAACCTCCAGGGTCGTAGCTATCACCGTTTCAAAGATACAGCCGTCTAAAGTTCGGTATTGAATGGCCAGTTTGCCCCTCGAAAAACGCCTGGAAAGGCCTCAAAATCGCAATTTTATGTTTTCATATGAAAATTTTCGAAATCGGGGGTTGAAAAAGTCGATGAAGAGGGCATCCAGACCTACATTTTGCTGAAACCTCCAGGGTCGTAGCTATCACCGTTTCAAAGATACAGCCGTCTAAGGTTCGGTATTGAATGGCCAGTTTGCCCCTCGAAAAACGCCTGGAAAGGCCTCAAAATCGCAATTTTATGTTTTCATATGAAAATTTTCGAAATCGGGGGTTGAAAAAGTCGATGAAGAGGGCATCCAGACCTACATTTTGCTGAAACCTCCAGGGTCGTAGCTATCACCGTTTAAAAGATACAGCCGTCTAAGGTTCGGTATTGAATGGCCAGTTTGCCCCTCGAAAAACGCCTGGAAAGGCCTCAAAATCGCAATTTTATGTTTTCATATGAAAATTTTCGAAATCGGGGGTTGAAAAAGTCGATGAAGAGGGCATCCAGACCTACATTTTGCTGAAACCTCCAGGGTCGTAGCTATCACCGTTTCAAAGATACAGCCGTCTAAGGTTCGGTATTGAATGGCCAGTTTGCCCCTCGAAAAACGCCTGGAAAGGCCTCAAAATCGCAATTTTATGTTTTCATATGAAAATTTTCGAAATCGGGGGTTGAAAAAGTCGATGAAGAGGGCATCCAGACCTACATTTTGCTGAAACCTCCAGGGTCGCAGCTATCACCGTTTCAAAGATACAGCCGTCTAAAGTTCGGTACTAAATGGAAAGTTTGCCCCTCGAAAAACGCCTGGAAAGGCCTCAAAATCGAAATTTTATGTTTTCATATGAAAATTTTCGAAATCGGGGGTTGAAAAAGTCGATGAAGAGGGCATCCAGACCTACATTTTGCTGAAACCTCCAGGGTCGTAGCTATCACCGTTTCAAAGATACAGCCGTCTAAAGTTCGGTATTGAATGGCCAGTTTGCCCCTCGAAAAACGCCTGGAAAGGCCTCAAAATCGCAATTTTATGTTTTCATATGAAAATTTTCGAAATCGGGGGTTGAAAAAGTCGATGAAGAGGGCATCCAGACCTACATTTTGCTGAAACCTCCAGGGTCGTAGCTATCACCGTTTCAAAGATACAGCCGTCTAAGGTTCGGTATTGAATGGCCAGTTTGCCCCTCGAAAAACGCCTGGAAAGGCCTCAAAATCGCAATTTTATGTTTTCATATGAAAATTTTCGAAATCGGGGGTTGAAAAAGTCGATGAAGAGGGCATCCAGACCTACATTTTGCTGAAACCTCCAGGGTCGTAGCTATCACCGTTTCAAAGATACAGCCGTCTAAGGTTCGGTATTGAATGGCCAGTTTGCCCCTCGAAAAACGCCTGGAAAGGCCTCAAAATCGCAATTTTATGTTTTCATATGAAAATTTTCGAAATCGGGGGTTGAAAAAGTCGATGAAGAGGGCATCCAGACCTACATTTTGCTGAAACCTCCAGGGTCGTAGCTATCACCGTTTCAAAGATACAGCCGTCTAAAGTTCGGTATTGAATGGCCAGTTTGCCCCTCGAAAAACGCCTGGAAAGGCCTCAAAATCGCAATTTTATGTTTTCATATGAAAATTTTCGAAATCGGGGGTTGAAAAAGTCGATGAAGAGGGCATCCAGACCTACATTTTGCTGAAACCTCCAGGGTCGTAGCTATCACCGTTTCAAAGATACAGCCGTCTAAGGTTCGGTATTGAATGGCCAGTTTGCCCCTCGAAAAACGCCTGGAAAGGCCTCAAAATCGCAATTTTATGTTTTCATATGAAAATTTTCGAAATCGGGGGTTGAAAAAGTCGATGAAGAGGGCATCCAGACCTACATTTTGCTGAAACCTCCAGGGTCGTAGCTATCACCGTTTCAAAGATACAGCCGTCTAAAGTTCGGTATTGAATGGCCAGTTTGCCCCTCGAAAAACGCCTGGAAAGGCCTCAAAATCGCAATTTTATGTTTTCATATGAAAATTTTCGAAATCGGGGGTTGAAAAAGTCGATGAAGAGGGCATCCAGACCTACATTTTGCTGAAACCTCCAGGGTCGTAGCTATCACCGTTTCAAAGATACAGCCGTCTAAGGTTCGGTATTGAATGGCCAGTTTGCCCCTCGAAAAACGCCTGGAAAGGCCTCAAAATCGCAATTTTATGTTTTCATATGAAAATTTTCGAAATCGGGGGTTGAAAAAGTCGATGAAGAGGGCATCCAGACCTACATTTTGCTGAAACCTCCAGGGTCGTAGCTATCACCGTTTCAAAGATACAGCCGTCTAAGGTTCGGTATTGAATGGCCAGTTTGCCCCTCGAAAAACGCCTGGAAAGGCCTCAAAATCGCAATTTTATGTTTTCATATGAAAATTTTCGAAATCGGGGGTTGAAAAAGTCGATGAAGAGGGCATCCAGACCTACATTTTGCTGAAACCTCCAGGGTCGTAGCTATCACCGTTTCAAAGATACAGCCGTCTAAAGTTCGGTACTAAATGGAAAGTTTGCCCCTCGAAAAACGCCTGGAAAGGCCTCAAAATCGCAATTTTATGTTTTCATATGAAAATTTTCGAAATCGGGGGTTGAAAAAGTCGATGAAGAGGGCATCCAGACCTACATTTTGCTGAAACCTCCAGGGTCGTAGCTATCACGGTTTCAAAGATACAGCCGTCTAAGGTTCGGTATTGAATGGCCAGTTTGCCCCTCGAAAAACGCCTGGAAAGGCCTCAAAATCGCAATTTTATGTTTTCATATGAAAATTTTCGAAATCGGGGGTTGAAAAAGTCGATGAAGAGGGCATCCAGACCTACATTTTGCTGAAACCTCCAGGGTCGTAGCTATCACCGTTTCAAAGATACAGCCGTCTAAGGTTCGGTATTGAATGGTCAGTTTGCCCCTCGAAAAACGCCTGGAAAGGCCTCAAAATCGCAATTTTATGTTTTCATATGAAAATTTTCGAAATCGGGGGTTGAAAAAGTCGATGAAGAGGGCATCCAGACCTACATTTTGCTGAAACCTCCAGGGTCGTAGCTATCACCGTTTCAAAGATACAGCCGTCTAAAGTTCGGTATTGAATGGCCAGTTTGCCCCTCGAAAAACGCCTGGAAAGGCCTCAAAATCGCAATTTTATGTTTTCATATGAAAATTTTCGAAATCGGGGGTTGAAAAAGTCGATGAAGAGGGCATCCAGACCTACATTTTGCTGAAACCTCCAGGGTCGTAGCTATCACCGTTTCAAAGATACAGCCGTCTAAAGTTCGGTATTGAATGGCCAGTTTGCCCCTCGAAAAACGCCTGGAAAGGCCTCAAAATCGCAATTTTATGTTTTCATATGAAAATTTTCGAAATCGGGGGTTGAAAAAGTCGATGAAGAGGGCATCCAGACCTACATTTTGCTGAAACCTCCAGGGTCGTAGCTATCACCGTTTCAAAGATACAGCCGTCTAAGGTTCGGTATTGAATGGCCAGTTTGCCCCTCGAAAAACGCCTGGAAAGGCCTCAAAATCGCAATTTTATGTTTTCATATGAAAATTTTCGAAATCGGGGGTTGAAAAAGTCGATGAAGAGGGCATCCAGACCTACATTTTGCTGAAACCTCCAGGGTCGTAGCTATCACCGTTTCAAAGATACAGCCGTCTAAAGTTCGGTATTGAATGGCCAGTTTGCCCCTCGAAAAACGCCTGGAAAGGCCTCAAAATCGCAATTTTATGTTTTCATATGAAAATTTTCGAAATCGGGGGTTGAAAAAGTCGATGAAGAGGGCATCCAGACCTACATTTTGCTGAAACCTCCAGGGTCGTAGCTATCACCGTTTCAAAGATACAGCCGTCTAAGGTTCGGTATTGAATGGCCAGTTTGCCCCTCGAAAAACGCCTGGAAAGGCCTCAAAATCGCAATTTTATGTTTTCATATGAAAATTTTCGAAATCGGGGGTTGAAAAAGTCGATGAAGAGGGCATCCAGACCTACATTTTGCTGAAACCTCCAGGGTCGTAGCTATCACCGTTTCAAAGATACAGCCGTCTAAAGTTCGGTATTGAATGGCCAGTTTGCCCCTCGAAAAACGCCTGGAAAGGCCTCAAAATCGCAATTTTATGTTTTCATATGAAAATTTTCGAAATCGGGGGTTGAAAAAGTCGATGAAGAGGGCATCCAGACCTACATTTTGCTGAAACCTCCAGGGTCGTAGCTATCACCGTTTCAAAGATACAGCCGTCTAAGGTTCGGTATTGAATGGCCAGTTTGCCCCTCGAAAAACGCCTGGAAAGGCCTCAAAATCGCAATTTTATGTTTTCATATGAAAATTTTCGAAATCGGGGGTTGAAAAAGTCGATGAAGAGGGCATCCAGACCTACATTTTGCTGAAACCTCCAGGGTCGTAGCTATCACCGTTTCAAAGATACAGCCGTCTAAGGTTCGGTATTGAATGGCCAGTTTGCCCCTCGAAAAAACGCCTGGAAAGGCCTCAAAATCGCAATTTTATGTTTTCATATGAAAATTTTCGAAATCGGGGGTTGAAAAAGTCGATGAAGAGGGCATCCAGACCTACATTTTGCTGAAACCTCCAGGGTCGTAGCTATCACCGTTTCAAAGATACAGCCGTCTAAAGTTCGGTACTAAATGGAAAGTTTGCCCCTCGAAAAACGCCTGGAAAGGCCTCAAAATCGCAATTTTATGTTTTCATATGAAAATTTTCGAAATCGGGGGTTGAAAAAGTCGATGAAGAGGGCATCCAGACCTACATTTTGCTGAAACCTCCAGGGTCGTAGCTATCACGGTTTCAAAGATACAGCCGTCTAAGGTTCGGTATTGAATGGCCAGTTTGCCCCTCGAAAAACGCCTGGAAAGGCCTCAAAATCGCAATTTTATGTTTTCATATGAAAATTTTCGAAATCGGGGGTTGAAAAAGTCGATGAAGAGGGCATCCAGACCTACATTTTGCTGAAACCTCCAGGGTCGTAGCTATCACCGTTTCAAAGATACA